>OY756428.1:5150278-5200278 GCA_963576905.1 Mystacides longicornis
GCCGCTTTCTCAATAATTTGATACTCGTTCGTGTTGTTGTTAGAGATAAAACAATGCAGTGATTCTAGACCCTAATAATATTATTATACTCTTTAGGGAAATGACTTGAGACATTTTATTTGCCTAGCATCTTGTTTCAAAACGACGAATGATAGTTTTCCATTTGAACTTTCTATATAATGATATGTGAAGGAAAAACTTTGTGGTTATATTTACGAATATTGCGCGGACGATTTATACCTATCTAGTTGGAAGCCTAGTGTCTCGGTCTCCAACATTCGTATCAAAAGCGGTGAGTTCAATCCCGATGATGAACATCACCCTTCTCATTCACGATACAAGCTTTGCTTATTTTGAAAAAAAAATCAAGAGATCATTTTCGATTCATTAAAAAAAATTTGTATAAAAATCGTTAAGTAATTATTAGGTATTATTTTTTAAATCAAATTGCATGCAGAAAATAACAATTATTTTAAACGTCGTATTGCAAGTTGTTTTAAAAATAATTAAAAAAATCAGTGTTGCTCTTAAAATTTGACCCAAATGCGTGCATTGACGGTTTGCAGTCCACTCGTAATGATCCGATTGAGTGTTTTACGACCTATACAATATTATTATTGTTGTGTATAGTTTTCAATCATAATAATTATATGCTGTTATCAACTATGTCGTGATGTATTGAAGAATAATTTGCATTTTTTAATAATCTATATCTATATCTTCATACTGTGTTCCGCTCCTTCGAGGCAGAGCTGAGGAATCTGGACATGGTGTGGGAGGAGGTCATTAACGTTGCGCAAGATCGAGCGCAATGGAGAGCTCTTGTTGCCTCCCTATGCCCCTGAGTGGGGTCTAAAGGGAGTTTGGATTGGATTGGATTCAGAATATTATTGTTGTGAAATAACATTCTTAAATCAATTGCGGTGATTACCAGGAATATTCTCTTCAAAACACAAGGGCCAGTCGATAAAAAAAATACTATAAATATACGACCAATTACAACTAGGGGTCTTGTTTAGATCTGTTTCGAGATCCCAAAATCATGCAAGTAATCAAAATACGGTGGATGGATGATGTCAATAAAAGATGCGGGTGTCATTGGACTGAGGAACTGGAGGAAAACCTTTCCTTTTAGATCAAGAACCAAACATTTGATAATATAAATCATTAAATCAAAATTATTGTTCGATTTAAAGAGGAAAAATTCATACAAATTCAGACCATTATTATTTATGAGCTTACGACCGTCATCTACAGCTGTTTTGAAGGCTGGCTTGAATGACTAATTTACGTTCAGGACGTTTAGATACATAGGTGGTCAAATTCTTCGGAATCCCATGAATTTCATGGGAATTTAGAAGATGTTCAACATATTGAGATTGAATTCTGCCATTGGAATACAATTTTCATACTGGATTGTAAATGTCATCGTGTTAACTAAATCAGTACCTAATACGATTTGAGCCGCGTTTTTTCATAGATGGCTTAATATAGCTATGAAAAATTCTTTAACAACAAAATTATTGTTTACGTGACAACCATTGACTTTTTATGGATTTTTTTTCGAGATTTCAGAAAAAAAAATAATATCCAAAAATATTTTATACTATTTTTTATATACCTACCTACAACAAATTCGAAATGAATATTCGAGTAGGTACTACAACAGGACAACGAATGTCGGGAAAGCTAGTTGAAAATAAAACGCGCACAGCATATTTTTTATCCAAATTAACTTATCAACAAAGTGAATAACCAATATAGGCATAACTGCTTGTTACGTATCAACGGGCATGTGCAATAATTGTGCATCTGCTAACAGTGTTAACACAAACATCGAAGGACATTAAAAAACATTAATTACATTATCACGATTCATTATTGTCATCAAAATCAATGTCTCTATCTATAATATAAAAGAAAGTCGGGTTAGTGCGAACACTTTTTTATGATGATTATTTTTATGAACAGATTTTTATGATGGTTCTCTCTCTCTCTCTCTGACTTGCTCCCAGCTTAACGTCTATGAAGACTGCTAGGGTCAGCTCTCCTCGTCCTCAGGCTGTAGACTCTCCTCTGCTGCACTACTTCCCCCACCCCACATCTTTGCATCTGCTCGCGCCTTTGCGTCACCCAGGAATTCTTTGGCCTCCCTCTAGTCACAGAACGTGGAACATTCAGGTTTATTGCCTGTTGTACGATATGCTCCTGTGGTCGTCGTTCTATGTGTCCATACCATCTCAACTGCCTTTCCTCTAGTTTACTATTGATGTCTGTCACTCCTAGGCTTCCACGAATGTGAGCACTTTTGATCCTATCTCTTAGGGACACACCAGTGGACCATCTCAGCATACGCATTTCTGCTGTCTCTAATTGTCTATTATAGGTCTTGTACATTGTCCAACATTCGGAGCCATACAGGAGTGCGGGTCTGACAATTGTCTGATAGACTTTCCCTTTCAATTTGATTGGCATGATTTTTATGATGGTTGGTTTATTATTATTATTTTTTTATATAGAAATGAATCTGTGCTCACGCTAAGGATACACTTTTGACATCTTTGATACTAAGCAAAGGCTTGTGTCGTGGAAGCGGAAATGGTCGGCACGGCCGGGATTCGAACTTATGTACGACCTCCAATACGCTGTACGTACGAAAGCCGCCGATTGATATCACTGATGGTGACTGGACTACTAACCACCCTTGGATTTTGGATTCTTCTTCGCTCCGGATTACAGAATAACTAAATAAAAATGGATAGCAAATAATATAAAATATAATATTAATGTTAGTGTGGAACGAATTTCGATACAACAACGCCATCTGTGAAAAATTCTTTAGAAACACAATTTTCATTTACCTACCTGACATTGACATTAAAAATATTAGCAGCACGCAGAATTTTTTATGTTTTTTTTTTCAAGCTTTTTTCTGATGTGATTTCAAATAGATGCATCGGTCGGAATGACATTGGTTTAAAAGCATTTTTATCACTCTTTTAAATTCTTATTCAATATTCATAGTTAGACCACAAGACAACGTCTGTCGGGAAAGCTAGTTATAATTAAAAATCTGTCAACTAATAGAAATTAATACGTACATTCTAATTTACAATAGAAAATACAATAGAAATTATACCTACTTTAAAATGGATAATTATTTTTATTTGTGTTTAGTGCTTAGTTCATTTGTTTATACCGAATTTGTTGAGGGTGAGTTCATATTTATTGGATTTCTATTGAGTTGCTCTGCAATCGCAGTTTTTTATTTAATGTTTTCAAATGAATAGTTTAATAATTTAATAGTTTAATAGTTTCAACTAAATAGTTGAGAGTTCAATATAATAAATTCTAGCTTTAAATATAATATTATTAAAATGAAAAAAGGGTGACACACATACAATAGTTCGTAATTTTGAAGAGTACCTTCCTTATTATAAAAAAAAATAATAAAAATATTGGGAAGTCATTGTTACCGAATAAACCAAAAACAAAAATAAGTTATAAGAAGTTTTAAAAATAAGAAATAAATGTCAAAATACAAGGAAGATAAAATTCAGCAGAAAGTTATTGAAAGCATAATCTGGAAAATTGATATACCTACTTGACTAATCCAACCTTAAACAAGCTACAATACAACCCAAGTTCACACTAAGTTCCAAACATTTATGAATTCTCCAAGTCGAATTGATTTGATGACAACATGAAATAATTGTTAGTTCTGTCGTAATTATGTATTAAGTTAAGCCTATTATTTCTGTCAATGAGGCTTAACACTCATAACATGTTTTTTTTTTATATTCCAGGACTTCTGTTACATCGTTTTTCCCCAACCTATCACTATTATGAAATGAACTGTCAACCATTACCTTCAAATATGGATCCGCAAGCCTTTAGTTGTCCTTTCGAAGTACTCTCTGCACCGCTAAGCAAATGTCTTTTCAAGTAAGTTTCTTTGAATAATTATTGTTTTGGACAGTTCTATAATATTTTATGATTGATTTTGACCTTTGGGAAGCGTAGTGGTGTTCGGCTTCCTTCTGGAACAACTCGTGCGTTCATTTTTTGTGATGGTATTGTGAAAAATGTCCTTCTCAGTTATCTAGCTGGACGATGTAAAATTTGCGTAGGAACTCTTTCCCTTTTCCCATACCAGGGGTCTTTCTACCTTGGGTCAGATCTTTGCTATTTCGAATCTTCACATATATTGATATCGAAATAATTTGACATGATCCTTTAACCGAAAAGATAAATCGTGTGCAAGAGCCCTCCCTATTTCTCTTAGTCATCGCATCAGACGTGAATTGCTGGAGCAATTACGCGAAGGATCTTATGGAAGAAAAAATTGAGAAAGTTGCGTGGAGCATTAGAAAATTATTTAAGACAACAATGTTTAATATTGTATACAGGATGACTGGTAGTTCGATACATTCCTTGAAAGGGGTTGTAGTGGAGCAAATTTGCAACAATTTTGTTCCCATTTACCAGGGGTAAAATGCCAGTGGTTTTCGAATTATTAAACTTTTTAGAGTTTTTTTTTCAATTTTCCACATTTTGACCTAAAACTGAAAATTGTCAACAAAGTACCTACTCCATTTTGGAAACTAAAAACACATTTTTCCAATAGGTGAAGAATAAACCTCAGAAATACAACGTTTTAAATCACAAGTCAGTTTTTGTTTTCATTTTTAATTTCGATTAAAATTAAAAATAAAAAATAAATTACTGACTTGTGATTTTAAAACGTTGTATTTCTGAGGCTTTTTATTTTTTCTCTTGATTGTTTACTTCAACCATTTCTCTATTTTTCAGCTATTAGAAAAGTGTAATTTTTACTTTCCTGAATGGAGTATTTTTTCACATATTTCAGTTTTAGGTCAAAAGGTGGAAAACTGAAAATAAAACTCTAAAAAGTTAATTAACTCGAAAACCACTGGCATTTGAATCCAGGTTAATGGGAACAAAATTGTTGCAAATTTGCTCTATGTAGTATAACTCCTTTCAAGAAATGTATCGAATTACCAGTCACCATGTACTTATAAGGTAATTATTATTAGCCTACATTAATTATTTAATGTTTAATTTCAGAGGAAAGTTTTATGAAAAGGGCGAGCATATAAAGGATGTTTGTTGCTTTAAAAATTGTCAATGTGCAGCTGGGAATGATGAAAAACGGTAAACAACAAATTATATCGTTATTAACTTCATTACTTCGTTATTATCTTCAATTAACCGATCAGATCTTCGCTCTGCGGATGATTACGGAGAAGCTTTTGAGTAAACATCAGAAGCTTTTCTGTGCATTCGTAGATTTGGAAAAGGCATATGATAGGGTAGACAGGGGTAAATTATGGGAAGTTCTGTCAATTTATGGAGTGAATAACCGGTTGATTCGTGCCATTGCTTCGCTATATTCGGAAAGTACTGCGTGTGTGAAGGTGAACAGTCACCTTTCACCGGAGTTCTATCTTACGAAAGGTGTGAAGCAAGGGTGCGTCATGTCACCCTGATGGTTGTTCAATTTGTTCTTTGATTTTTGCGTCAGTGGGTTAAAAGATATAAATATAGGGGTTGAACTAAATGGAATAAAGGTATGTGCGCTTATGTACATGCAGATGATTTAGTACTTATGGCTGAGTGTGAAAATGATTTGCAAGAACTTGTGACAAGTGTGTTTGAAAATTGTGACAAAAATGGTCTAAAAATGAATGTAAGCAAAACAAAAGTTTTGGTATTTGAAAGGGATGAAGCAAGAACGAATTGCAAAGTAACCGTAGAAAATGAATGTCTTGAGCAAGTGAATGAGTATGTGTATTTAGGAAGCATGTTTAGTCGTGATGGAAAGTGTGAAAAAGAAATCGAACGCAGGAAAGTTGCTGGTTGCAGGGTGGGCGGTGCACTAAGACCTATAATGAGAAACAACAACGTCTCACTACAAGCAAAGAAACTAGTGCATAACGCAATCCTGCTACCATCGATGATGTATGGTTGTGAAACGTGGACATGGACGAAAAAAGAAGAATGTAGTATAAATGCAGTAGAGATGAAATCTCTACGAAGAATATGTGGAAAAACTTTATAGGATATGGAAAGGAATGAAAATATTAGGAAAGAATGTGGTATGGAAGTAAGTGTTGTGACAAAGATGAAAGTTAATAAGTTGAGATGGTTTGGGCATGTGGAAAGAATGGATGCAAACAGAATGACAAAGATAATTCATAAGGCTGAAAGGAAAGGTGTAAGAAAGCGTGGGCGACCGAGAATGACGTGGATCGAACACATCGATTCCGTCCTCAAGGAAGGCCAGGTAAGAAGTATGAGAAATAGGAGAAGCTGTATGAGAAATAGTATGTCGGTGGAAGAAGCGAAAGAAGTATGCTTGGATAGAAAAGAGTGGAGGTCCGTTCTCTCTGCCTACCCCTTACGGGACACGGCGTGATGGGTAAAAAAAAAATCTTCATTAATCTTAATTTTATGAGTATGAACGTTTCTCTGTCACTTCGTATCCAAAAGTATAGATATTCCCTTTTTGATGCATTTTCAATATCCTTCACTTCTTACAGCAATTGAGCAATAATCAATATTATTCTAATAAAGAATCATCATTTTTTCGTTACAGCTCAGCTTATAAATGTGACCCTGTTCGATGCCCGTCCCTTGTCAATCAAAATGCAAGTTGCAAATATCAATATAAGGTGGACGATTGTTGCGCTGATAAAATGATCTGTGGTATGTCATCATTTTAAAGCACTTTTTGAGATACCTACAAGACAAAAATTTGATCCATTTCGTATAGAAATCACAGAATTCTATGGAATTACTTATGATCTCGATTCGAATTCAAAAGTGAAACCCTAAATAATATTTTGACGTTTGAGAGTTTGGTTCCCAAAAGTACGTGGTGCGGAATGCATTTCATTGATTATTTCTCGCGTTTGTTCAATAAATTGTAGTTTTTTTTTATATGAAATATCTGCAAGCATGCGTGTATGTTGCCCATTCTCCTGTATGGGTGTGAGTCCTGGCACCTGACCAAAGCCCAGGCACAAAAAGTATCTGCATTCGAAATGAAGTGCCTCAGGAGAATTTCGTGTGTAAGATGGTACCACCGCATCACGACCACCGCAACTCCGACCTCGGTAGCCTAGTGGCAAAGGGTCCAACTTCAGATTAAGAGGTCCCGGGTTTGATTCCCGGTCGGGTTAGAGTTGTTGCCACCCTATGCCCCTAAGTGAGGCCTTAAGGGAGATTGGATTTGGATATGAAATATCAAAGTGTAGGAGATTGGAAATTTTTAAATTTATTTGTAAATGCCTACATCATTTTCTACATTCTATTTGGCCAACCAAACTATCAAAATTACCGGTTAATGAGGCATCAATTTTTTGCCATAAAAAGATAAGAGTACTACATCCAGGTAGCTATACATATATTTAAAAATAAATAACTAGAACCAATATTTCGCACTGACATAACTTTTAGTTGATTTATTTTCATTCTTTGACTATACGCTTAGCGTAAATATACATTTTTTTTTGTTTTTCAGATCAAAAAGTAATCGACAAATTTGCCAAGTGTTTTGTAAATAATAAGGTTTATTTGGAAGGTGACATTTTCTATCCAGAAGGGTTATGCAAGAAATGCGTTTGCAACAAAAATACCATTAGTCATTACGATACTCCTGACTGCATCCCAATCCACTGCAACATAGAGCGGTATGATATGCACCAGCTGCTCAATAGATGCGCGCCTATATATTACGAAGACAGGAACTGTTGTCCCATAGGATGGGAGTGCTGTAAGTCTTTATTTGTGTAACTGACACTTTTTATTAATTATTATTTACCAGGCCTGCTGCCTCAAAGAAGTCCGCCGTCACTGCGTCCCATAGGTAATGAAACTCTTGTGACTGGCCCTGCATCTAGAGTTCATCGCTCAGTCCAGCCTCCTGGAATGATCGGAGGACTTTGTTGGCGTTCAACTCTTCGATTTCCTCTGCGTACATCAGGAATTTTCCCAAATGTTTGTGTCTATTATGCATCATTGGTAGGCAACACAGTAGGTGCATTGAGGTCTCATGTGATTTCGCGCACATCCTGCACACGCCAGAGTCCAGTATCCCTATTGTGCACACGTTCTATTGTAGGCCTTGGAATGTTTTTGTCCTCCTCGATTGTTTTAAATCAAATACAGTCCATCCAAAAATTATGATTATGCCAATTACTCTATTTTTACGAATAAATATCTCAATCCTTTGAGATCTAAACAACTACATATACAAATTTTAATGACAAAACAGGAAATATCTATTGATTTAAGACAAGTGTGTCTTGCATGAAGTTAACCTAGTCCAAGCGTTGTTTTTTGGCTCTATATGAAAGTATTATAAGCTTCTGACGCGCAACGGCACAACTTGATAGGCCTACTTTAGCAATAAATGAATGAGAATAGTACATTTTTAAAGGCAGTTGTCGTAGATTTACTCTTTTTCTAACTACGGCAAACAATTTCACAATTTTTTTTTTTCAGATGATTCTCAACAAAAGATTGAACGATCTGGAAAAACTTCACAGTATCAATGCACGTACGGGAAGGAGAAGTTGAACATCAGAGACAAAGTCATAAGTCTTAACTCTTGCCTAGAATGCTCCTGTGATTACCCTCCTCTAGTGACATGTATCCATAAATTTAATTGTATAGCGAAACCGACACATTAATAAGACTTATTTCTTTTGAATACGAGTAATTGGAATACGTTAAATCCCTGTCCATATTATACAATACTAGTTGTCCTGTAGTCCTTCCTATGAATAATGATTTCGAATTTTAAAATTAGATATGCAAAATAAATAAGTTTAAAATGTGTAAAACTATTTCTGAAAGCTTGGAAGAAATTCTATCGAAAATCTGCGTACTTACCGATGTTATGAAATAAAAATTGTATTGTTATGGAATTTTCACAGATGGCGTTGTTGTCAGTAAATCCGTTCCATGCACTAACTTAAATATTATATTGTCTATTTTTTGGTATCCATTTTTCGAATTTTTAATAATTTATTATCCGGAGCTGGGAAGAATCCAACAAATCAAGCATCATAAAAATCTGTTTCAGCCGATCTCGAGTTATAAGTGTTTGCACTAGCCAGACTTTCTTTTGTATTATAATTGTATTATAAAATTTTGTCTGACTTCTTATATTTATCAAATACATGGAATGCCCACATTTCACCGGTTCATTTTATTTATTTTTGAGATCTTAGTCTTATAACCAAAACCACGTAATTGTTTGAACTTTATCATCCACTGTCTAAATTTTAATTTAACACTAGCTATCCCGACAGACGTTGTCCTGTGGACCCTTTGGTCCTTACCAGAGGCGGCCCGTTCATTGTGCACTGCGCCTCCAGAAACAAAAATAAACTAATAAAATAATAACATTAAAATATTAATTCTCAAACGTCCATATTTTATACGTATCCAAAGGTCAGACGGGATCAACGCGAGAATATAATATGAGCGCAATTTGGTTGACTTTGTATGAAAAATTTGTAAAACACCCGTAACGGTGGAGTAAGTGGAATGGGCTACTGTAAGAGTGGCAATTACGTTTGCGAGAATGAGAGGGTGCAGGTGCAGAAGACAATAATATTGTTTAGTTTTTTTCAAAAATGGCGTCGTATTAAATTCGTCCCATACTAACTTTAATATTGTATTTTGTATAATTTCTTATCCATTTTTTTTTCAACTGTTTATTAGTTATTCTGTTATCCGGAGTGGAGAAGAATCCAATAAATCACACATCGGAAGAATCTGTTGTGCCAATCTCGAGTTATAAGTGTTCGCACTAACCCGACTTTAATTTATAATATAAATTAAAGTAAATTTTTTAGTAAATTTAAGTAATATTATTAGAGATTGTTGTTGACAAAAAATGTCTTTGACTTCCCTCTCCTCACACGAGCCCTGCTCTATTGGAGAGGTTATATAAAAACATCAAGGTAAAATATTTGTTTAATGACTTGATAATTCTAATAATTATGTAACATTTTTCTGTAGGTATATAAAGTTTCTTTGAATCTTGGAATCTTTTGAAGAGTCTTTGAGTCAACAAGAGATTTATTTTTCACTACATACGTTTGACGTTGCGAAGTTTCAAGGGCCTTGTCACATACCATGTCCAATTACCTGCTTTTAAGAAAAAAGGTACCTATTCGAAATAAAGTTTAAGTTTGTTTTCTAGAAGATCACCAGCTACAAGGTTTTAAAAGGAATCCCTCGAATTTTCAAGTACCTCTGAATTAAATAAATAAGTCCCCAGGTTGGCAATATGATCATGCAGGGTGAAACACGAAACTTAAAATAGATTTGTTTTCTTTCCGTCTTAGAGTTGACGAGAGGAAGCGGTGATTTGTGAAGGAATAGGTAGACAAAGAATTTCATAAAAGGGATGCTAGAAAGTGATACGAGAGGGATGAAGAAAAAACCCACGAGGAAGTGAGGGGGTGTGAGGTGGAAATAGAAGACGCTTCACTGTGATAAGATTTCGTCTGGAAGGAAGTATGTGGAAAATCTCACCCATGCGTACATTTCATTGCATCAATATCATTCGACATTGGTATTTGTCGTGGGACATGGTGCCGACGCCGTTTTTTTCCGACAAATTTAATCACATAAGCTGTTAATGATGAGTTTTTTTTGTATCATTTTACATAGTGTGGTTGGACCGTCACATATTGGTTTGCCGCTGTTTGATCTTTGTATATTATCCTAACTTACGTCTTCTTTGCACAATGCTGATGTAAGGATTTTCTAAGCCTAAAACCGACATGTGCTTTATGCTTACTTAGTTCCTTTTCTAGAAAATACTAGGTACTTCTTTTTATAGTGAATTTTGGATACGTTTGCCGAAGAGGCTACTATGAGAGGCGGCTGTCATTCACAAATTTACTCCTAGCAATGACGTAGGCATCATCCATTTTGACCATGTTGTTAAACCCTAACAGTCTTATTATAAAAAAAATCGTCGATTACACGATCACTTCCGATACGCCGATCAATGTTTACTTGATTTATAAAAAAATACATTTAATCCGCGTCTCTTAAACATCAAGATGACATTTCACACAAAATTTTGTAAACAAACAAAATAGTAGCCGGGCAATTGTTTACAACCAAGTTGTGCTATGTCAGATTTGAATGATTTCGACAGGTACCTTACAGAATAGGTACCTTATTTTGTAATGATTTATTTTCTATCTATCAAAATATACTTAAGTACTGATTTTATTGATATTATAATAAAGAGTTCCATAATGTCTATTATATCTACCGAATTTCATATTTATTGTATCTACCCAAAAAGCATCCTTTGAATTTTTTCTTCAAAATGTCATTATATTTCTTAAAAATTTAGTTGGTGCATCATGGTTATAAGACATCGAATGATTACGGGAATGTAATATTTGCTTTATTTGTTTAAATTTTCTATTATTAAAATGATAAACCAAAACAAAATGGACCAAAGTATGAAGGGAGCACATAATTGGAAAGGAAAAAAACTTCAATATAGTGTATTTATTACGGACGGCGTTCTTGTACACTGGAAACAACCGTCAGTTGAGGTCATATCCAACATGGTGGGTCAAAATCTACAGCGATCAGCTCACAATCGAGCGATATGGATTAATCTACCTCGACGATGGTTGATCGCATGATTTTCTATCGCTGACCTATTTTGTCCACTGATCAGAGTTTATAAATACGGTAGTAAGAGTTCCCTACTGCACTTATTTTCATCTGAATAGTGCTCTTTTAGTAGAAATATGTCCATATTGTTGATTCGGTATATTTTTCAGAAACAAATCATTCATAGACATACAGTCCTATATTTTTAAGTGAGTATGTGCAAACAATATGAAATAGTTATATAACGGATGTACACAGTACCAGATATGTATGTAAGGAATTTCTTCATAATAACACATACTTATATCCGGCAATGTGTTACTACCTATTGATTGAAGTAGGTAGGTACCTACTTAGGTATGTATTATAAGGTATTTACGCAAAGGCTCTGAGAATGAGTATGTATGTAGTTCAACCTTACATATTATGAAGCTTTTAAGGATACCATATTATGGTGGTAGGTCAATCATTGCCTTCTGAAGAAAACAGAATGTATCATTCAATATACTGAATAAATATGTCAAAACAGACTTTTGCGTGCCACAGATCAGACTAGATTATTGTAGATGCATTCTAGATTGGATAGATTTAAATGCCTCTTTGTTACAGAAAGTGTCCTTATATCCTACAACTAGCGGTAACAACAACATACGTTTGAATTGCCCCGGTGTATTGTTTTATTTTTAATAGTGCATCGAGAGTTTTGCTAGCGAAGGTTTTGTTTCTCTTTGGTTCTGAAGATTACTGAGTCTTTCTGAATCATTCTCTTCTTACCGATTAAGTGCTTTTGATCAATACAAGTGAATAATAATTATTCTGCACTGTTTATTGCTACCTCCATTGTGTTCAAACAGGGAGTTCTGCGCGAGGCGGATATGGCCAGCCCTTTTGAAAAGTCCTTATTAACACCCAGATCACCCATAAATCGGGACTGCACTCAGGACACTGATGCATCGTTTGGAGAGGAAGACGCTATGTATAAGGCTGGAATGATGCTAAATGGTATCAAAACTATCATCATCGAAGGGAAGGGGAAGGTCTCTGCGAACAACAGGGATAAAATAGTTGAGGATATTGATGAGATATTATCTATATTGTTTACCAAACAGAAAGAGGCTGAAACGCAGACAAAGATGGCACAGGATATTGTGGAAATAAAGAAAAGGATACTGAACAATGAGCAGCCTAATATGAATAAACAGCGTTCATACAGTAATGTGACTCAGGAAAAGAAGTATTCCCTGATAGTCTCGTCTAAAAAGAGCGAGAAGTCCCCTGAAGATATAGAAAAATATCTAAAACAGAAACTAAGACTGTCCTCTATGGGTATCTCAGTGTGCTCCACGCGAAGACTCAGAGGAAAGGGACTACTGGTGACATGTCCCTCGGTCGCCGATGCCCAGCTCTTCGTCCAAACAATTAACGAAGGGCACAGTGACATGTTGGAGGCGGCATTGCTAAAGAAGCGACGTCCACACATTATACTAAAGAATATAGCAGCGGACTACGACCTGGAAGACTTGACGGATGACATTGTTCGCCAGAACAACAATTTGAGAGATCTTAGTCTGAAGCCTGAAGACGTGAAAATAAAGAAAACCATTAAACTGAAGGGAAGATTAGAGCAGAAACACATCATTATTGAGACCACATCAGAGGCGAGACGTCGATTGGTCGAGAATGGACTTGTATACGTGGGATACCAGAGGGTTCATGTTGTCGATGCCGATCCGGTCACGCAATGTTACCATTGTCTCGGCATGGGGCACACCTCCATAACGTGTCTAAACAAACATGAGCCTCCAGTCTGCTCCCACTGTGCTTGTGCCCACCAATACAGTGTTTGTGATCGGAGGAATGACCCTCCTGTGTGTGTTAATTGTAAGCGTAGTAAAGAGCGATTCAATACAAGTATGCGATATGATCATAGTGCCATAGACAAGAAGGAATGTAAGTCATACACTCGAGCCTTGATGAATGCGCGAGAAAGGGTGGATTATTGACTGACACTCTCTATGCGAGTAAAAAACATTCTAATTTTTTGTAAAAACTTTTTCATAACTACAGTATCGTTGGTGGGTATACCCTGTATGATGAGTTATATAGAAGGCTTCTATGTGATTGTAAGGTGCACTGAAATATGTCTGTCCTACGTTGGGTGTATGTATTGCCGAGCGTGCAGACAAAACTGTGCCGTAATGTACACGAAGAATGAACTGTTTAATGATTGGAATCGGTTGATGGGTATTTCGTATAAAGACGATGCTAGCGCCAAAAGTGAACTCATGACGTATGAAATTTATAATAGAAAATTGTTCCTTACTTGCACTTATTTTAAGATTCTATTTGCCCTGAGTCGGGATTATAATGAATTAAATGAAGTGAATTACCTTCATTACAGATGTTTACAGGTTATTATCATTATTATATTTTGTTGTCGTATACCGGTGGTCTCTGTGCGTGACAAATGCGTCAATTTATGTATTCTAATTGTATTTTATCACAAAACTAGATTATTTAATAGATTAATTATTAACTATAAACTAAATCTCGGTCTAACTTGATGTTATATTGTAATGAAGATTGGCTTGGATCTGTACACGGTGTTTATAATGAAAAATTGACATTGTGCATAGTGAGCACGATGCATGACGTATTATTCTTTTATATTAGGATAAGGTTTGATTCTGAAATGGAAATCACAGTGTAACAATGGCAATAATTGACGATATTTATTTAAGTGATGAAATAGATAAATGTGATAATATAGTTACAAGGATCTGTGATAGTATGAATGAGTGCAATACCTTGTTCTCAGATATTGATATTCGGTTTAGTGTCTTTCAATTAAATATTAGAAGTATTTTCAAAAATTATGATGAATTTCTGGTGCATCTTAGCGAAATGAAAAAGGAACCAACCGTCATTGTGTTAACAGAGACACATTCTAATGATAATGATAGTTTTTTCATACAAGGGTACAAATGTCTTAGCACCAAGCGCGAAATAAATAAAAACTCGGGAGTTGTATTATTTGTAAGGGATGAATGTACTATTTATAATGTTGAGGAGATAGACTTTGACTTGGTGAATTGTCTGCGACTTGAGATTACTTATAACGATATGAGATTCGTTATAGTGTCCATCTACAGGACCCATAACTCCAATGTGTCATGCTTCATTGACACTTTGAGCCAAATATTGGAGAATAGTCGCACAGACACTACCATATTAGTGGGTGACATGAATTTAAATATTGCTGACGACTATCGTTCTTCTATCAAGGATGATTATATTAATATGCTTGCTTCACTCGGTTTCAAGTCCTGCATCAACTCATATACTAGAGAGGTGTCAAATTGTAGGCCGTCTTGCCTCGATCATGTTTTTGTAAATGTTCAAGACACATCCAGAGTTCACTCCGTGGTCTGTCGAACGAATATCACGGACCATCACGCTTGTTATCTTGTATACTCCACTGAGGACGCCCCGGTCGGGCGTAACGACTCCGGCCTGCGCAGTATTAATGTTGTAGACTGGGAGCTGCTGGAAAGTAAGCTCAGAATGGAGACGTGGAGCGGTGTAGTCTCGGAAGACGATGTTGAGCGATGCGCTCTTACCTTCCACGGTCTTATCTCTAAATATATAGACGAATGTACAAGTATAAGAAACAAAAAAAATAAAAGTAAATACCGTGCTATTAAGCCTTGGATAACAGTGGGACTCGTGAAATCGGTTAGAGAGAGGCATCGCATGTTTTTGCAATGTAAAAGAAACCCTAACAATATAGAACTCAGACAAAAATTTAACACCTATAGAAATAAGCTGTCAATATTGATTAGAAATACTAAGGAGAAATATTACAAAGAGCGTTTAAACGATGTAGGTAGTGATAAGAAACGAATGTGGGCGATTATTGGCGATGTGATGGAGAAAACAAGGAAGACGTCGAACATACATGTGATTAGAGATAAAAATAGTGACCGCGTCGATGCGAGGGCTGAGCCGATGCGATGTGCGAATGTTTTTAATGATTTTTTTTCTAATGTTGGTAAGGAGCTCGCGCAGAATATCGGGAAACAGACATCGCCTATCGGTGACGCTTGGTTTGGATGTAGTATGGACGAAGAAAATCATTCCAATAACTTTGGACCTCAATTAAGATTCACAGAAACAAATGAAAGGGAGGTTGCTTTAGCTATAGGATCCTTGAGGGGTGGGTCTGCGCCTGGTTTTGACAGCATTGCTGTCGGATTTATAAAAAAGTATAGTCACTTCCTCACGAAACCTTTAGTGCATATTATAAACGTTAGTTTAAGAACTGGGAATTTCCCTGGTCATTACAAAAAAACCGTCGTCACGCCAATTCATAAGAATAAAGACCCTGAAGATCCTTCAAACTATAGACCGATATCTCTTACTTCGAACATATCTAAGATCATAGAGAAGATTGTCAAAAAACAATTGATGTCTTATCTGAACAACAACAATATTTTGCACAAAGATCAGTACGGTTTTCGGACGGGAGTGGGTACGCAGGATGCCATGACTAGGCTAACTACGAGTATTGTCAGGGGTTTAGATGAAAAACAAAAATGTTTAGGTATTTTTATAGATTTTAAAAAAGCTTTTGACAGTGTCTCACATGCGATACTTTTAAAAAAACTGGATTCTGTGGGAGTCCGAGGGGTTGCACTTGATTGGTTCAGGAGCTATTTGGCTAACAGGGAAACTACTGTTAAATTGTATGATGTATTAAGTCATCCTGTCAGTTCAGAGTACGGGATTCCACAGGGAACTGTGATAGGGCCGATTCTATTTATTATTTACCTAAACCAAATGTTTACTATTGTACCGGGTGTCGATATAGTGTCATATGCGGATGACACTGCTATTGTAATAAAACGGAGATGTTGGTCTGACGTGATTACTGTGGCTAATGACACTATTAATATACTCAAGAAATGGTTCGATCAGAACTCACTAAGCCTGAATGCTGAAAAAACTATCGTCATTCCTTTCTATCTGAACAATGAGGCACCGGATATAAACATTGAAATAACGATTCATGCCCGAAACTGTGCAAATCGGGGTGACGGTGGCTGCCACAGATTGGCGGTGGTTAAGGAGGTTGGATATCTGGGAATCATTCTGGATTCTAACCTTAAATATAAGAACTACATTTCTAAAACAGTAACAAGACTTAGAAAATTAATTTATGTGTTTCTGAGATTGAGAAATATCTTAAACTTCGAGATGCTCAGGACTGTGTATTTTGCACTGGTACAGTCGGTCTTACAGTATGGAATTGTTGTCTGGGGTGGGACGTACGCAAATGCCCTCCAGCCTTTGGTGACCCTACAAAGGTTGATACTTAAAATTATATTAAAAAAAAGAAGGGATTTCCCAACAAAAGAGTTATTTGAGAAGTGCAAAGTACTTCCCATCGAAAAAATATACCGGAAGAATTGCTTGCTCATGTTTCATAAATACAAACACGAGTATACACCGGTGAGAAGCATGAGAGCAAACCTTTTGGGAAGCTTCCATGTTGACAGGTTTCGAACATCAACTGCCCAACACCATTATGTATACCTCGGACAGAAATTTTTTAATAGCCTACCACCAGGAATTAGAGTGATAGAGAGGTATGAAAATTACAAGGCCGCAGTTCAGGTTTGGATTATTGGTGTGGATGTGTGATTGTGTAAGATTTCATTGTTGTGAGCGAAGAGTGTGAAGATTTGTTTGTGCTGGAGGGTGTGAATGGAGAGAAAGAATGTTTGTATTGTCTTATATGTATTAATAATGTGTAAGTAAGTTGTGATGTCTGTTGGTTGTGCTCCTCTGTCGAACACGAGCTTTGCTCTATCGACGGAGTGTTATTGTATTTAAATGTTATGTATTGTGTCATGTTCATGTTAAAAAAAAAAAAAAAAAAAAAAAAAAAAAAAAATCCTATGCATGTATCCTGTGCATGTTAAAATTACCTATCTACTGTTAATGACAAAACGAAGGAGTTACAAAGGACAGTAAGTCTAGCCAATACTTATAATCAATTAACTTTCGGGACTTGAAAATACATGCAATCATCAGATACTGAAGGCGCATGAAACCCAATATGACGATATAATGCTGTTTTGTATTTCTAGAGAAAATGACAATAAAAATGGATAGGTTTTGGAATAGGTAAATGCAGAACAAATAAAATTTCAAACAAGGGATTTGTCACAGAGATTGCCGACATTCCAATTTCTTAATATTGCGCAAGAGATGAAGGTAAAAAAACGAATTCAGGAGTTGTTAAAAGGATAAAAATATACTACCTTTGCATGCCTTTATTCGTGTGAAAATTAAAATTGCCACAATCTCAAACAAAATCATATCCACATTACTAATATAAAAATACCCTTCAAGGAAGCGTCTTTTTAAGAAGTATGAAAGTTGATCCTTTGATTGAAGTCGCATTTGTATCTCTTTGAGGATTGTGAAATTCTGAGAGTTTAATTTCGTCATTCGTCTTTGACTCCAAGTTTTGGTTTTTTTTTATAGTGACTGTTTTATTTTACATACCACTTTCTCATAAATTGGAAAGGAAGTAGGTACCTATTATTATTTTTAGAAAAGACTTTACGTTGGTGACATTTAGGTGTTTCTCTTTTTTAGAAAATAAAGAAGTAAAAAGGTATAAGTAATAAATTATTTTCTTCCAGTATTTGATCAACATAGTTCGTTGGTGTAGATCAGTCGTATCCAAAGTGGTATTTATCGATTCAGGAGGCCGACGAGAATCTTCAAGATAAGACCTAATCTAATGAAAGGTGTATGTGTATTTAAATTTGATTTCATGATTTAATTTCATTTTGATAACCGTAAAAATATAATATATAAATAAAAAATCAGTTAGTGTTACCTTGATGTCTTGTTCGAAAACAAATAAAAAACATAGGTAGGTATAAAGGGTTTTTAATATTCTGTCCTATCGATTTGATTAGTACCTACTAACTGTTCATATTATCATGGTTTTGCTGCAATACCAGTATTTGATGTTTTTTCTTCATGGTGCATACCTGAAACAATAAAAATAAAAACATTAATAAGTATTTCAGATTTTCCGTAATTAAAAAATGACATTTCCGCGAATAATATTGTGGTTAAATAATTAGAATACAAGATAGTCTATCGAAATATTTTTCGAAAATCTTCAAACTGAGTTTTAATGACTTTTCGTAAAATACTATTTTAGAGAATTTAATGAGTTTACACAACACTCAAAATAACAATGATGAGTTTACTGAGTCAATAGCTTTCTATCTTGGATCTTTATCAGGAATTATTATTGGTGGCGATTCGATTTTCAACGGAATGTGACAATAAACGAATCGATGTTGAGTTGTATTAAATGTTAGGTTTAGTTTTGATAAGGGTCGACTCTGTACAAACTGATAAATAAAAACTGGACCCCGGAATTTCATCCCCAAAATTTAATTACTATCCCGTTATTTATTCTGTCGGAAACAATTTCGATATTATTTATTTAGAGACAGTTCACCTTGTTACTTGTACCGTGTTAATGGAACCACAGATTCGACGTTGTCGTTCCAAATTTTGCGGTTTGTTTTACTGCGTCGATGAGTATACAAAGTTCATTAACTTGTTTCGAATTAACGCAAAGATCAATTTCGTGTAAAATTATTTCAATCAGTTCATTAATTTTGCAGACCGCACTTTTCGTAGCATTTCATCTATTTTAATATTAAAACCCTGGACAGGAAGGAGAATAAACGTCTCAATACGGCAGGGATTAAGCATCACAGGACTACTGTCCGTTTGTTTCGAGCGTATAATCAAATACCTACTTTGGTCACGTAGCTCGAAAGGGAGAGGAAAGCTTAGAAAAACCGATATTAGTTGGGAGAGCACCGGGTTAAAGACCCAGAGGCAGATCACCAATGCGTTGACCAAATGAGCAGAATATCGCGCCGCAGAGTACACTTAGCATGAAGACCACAACCCTCAAGAGTGAGGATTACATTTTGTAAGGTGTATGACGTACGTATTCTTAAACTTTGAAAAATATTCACCCACTGCCATTGTTAAGTTGCATAAAATCATTGAAAGTTGTTACCTAAATATTTTATAGTTATCAACACTGTTGTTCTGTCAAAAAGTGTCCGAACATTCATTCACCTCGAAAATAAAAGCTCATCATCGGAAGTTTGAACTTTATTAGAATCCATTTGTTTGGGAAACCATTGTCTCGAAAATCCATAAAAAAAATATCTTTCTAGCTTATCGGTTTTCCAGTGTTGAGGATAACACTTTTTGTTCAAATAACATAGATCTGCTTCGAAAGTACAGGATACAGAATGAGAGTGTCTTTCTCATCTTCGAACAACATGTTATGAGCGAGCTATCATTCAGCATTCTTAACACACGTGTATGTCAATATTTTCTTTACTATGCTAGGAGTGATAGCTTCGTTCGTAAAGCGGTGGGGAATGAAGAAAATAAATGAAGAATGATTCTGGACTATAAAGTATGGACTGGAATCAAAAGTGATTCAAGCAACTAGGGACAGGGAAGCATTTGCCCAAGTGATAAACATGTCAGAGAGAACAACTGGGGACTTTAAGAGGAAGTATCTCTTTTTATTATTTGAAGTAGGAGAAACTCCTTATTAGACGTTGCTCCAGATTCCTGCACGCAGGCAGAATAAGTACATATCTGATATCTTTGTGTTAATGTTTCAATCACTGCTTTTATGTAAAGAGATTTAAATTCAAATATTTTTATTAAGAAATAAAAGAACATTAAAAACACATATACGCAATAATAAATTTGTACATATTTTTTTTTATATATATTTTACCCCCAAAATTGAGCAGAGCTCGTGCTTTGGGGGATTATAGGGTTGTTTTATTTATTCAATAAGCAAGTTACATCAAACAAGAGAAAACACAAACACACCAACATACAATAAACAAGCATTACAAAAGAACAATAATTGCAATGCTAATAACAATTACAAAATCATCAGAGACGGTAAAAAGTAAAAAACAGTCAAAATTAAGATACATACATTCAAGCCAGAACAATAAAAATAAAATAATAAAATTAAACCACAATAACAAAGAAAAACGAAGTCATCGCAATACAGCAAAAAATCAATACACCCATGAATATCGGATTAAAATATAAAAACAATGGAATTCAACAATTAATGAACAACTCCTACCGAATAATTTTCTTTATACCTACCTATTTAGTTTAAATTTACCCAATTCGTCCGAAAATTTGTTTTCTTTTTTTAAATTATTGTACCAACCCACCCCAAGATAAGAGTAGTGGTGCTGACCAGCAGCTGTCCTTTTCGTAGGTACTTTAATACGGCCTCCTAATCTTGGACATTCACTGATACTTGATACTGATGTAGATATTTTATATTTTTGATAGAACAACGTGAGAGAATAGATGGGGATGCCTACATAAGTAGGTAATGGGGCATCCTAGGTACTTATCTAATATTAATATTGTCAATGGATAAACGTGATAACGAAACATTTAAACCGGGCCGTACTCGTAGTATCTACAGCTTATATAGAACTCACCCTGGGGGTATTCACAAATAAAATGAAAGATTTGCGCCATGTCGATTATGGGATCGTATAGTGTGCTTGTATAGACGCGTACCAAGTTAATGGGTGAGACAGTACTCAATAATGGTAGGCCGAGACGTCGATCGTATATAGGTGGCGGAACAGTAGTCGCTTGGTCCCTGTCCTACCTATTGGGCCGAGTACTATCTCGCCCGTTATTACTGGGTAGCTTCAATCAAGGCGTATAAACAAGCAAAAAATGTGTCGATCAGATCTAGAACTCTACTGTTACTCAGTTTACCAGTGACAGATCTGGAACAGAAATGATTCCAAAATACAAAATAAATGAAAAATTTAGAATAGTTGCTCAAAGTAGGAATACAATTTGTTTTTTTAATATTATCATTGGCGATAGAACTGAGTGCAGACGTAAAAACTTTGGCGGAAGTATAACATTCTGAAAATAATAATAATATGTCGAAGTTTCATCCCTTTCTTAGATTTCAGACCCACAATCCCACCCTTATTAGAATTATTATTATTACTCCAGCCCATCTCCAATGTTTTATTATGAATAATAATAATAATAATTGTAATTATATTTTCTCAAAAGTTATTACCCTTTACCACTCACCCCCGAATGGTAAACGGAAGAGGGGTTGGTTGGTTAAACACCGCCAAATTATGGGATACGTGTGACTAGTTTTAACTGAAATCAAATTATAGTCATTACTATCAATAATCTACGTTATAATGTCTTTCTACCCTGAATATTTTAAGGAAGTCCTTGAGCAAAGTAGGTACTTACATAGTTCAATTATATCGAAACCTTTCGATTTTAACTTTATATGGACCTCTACAATTAAATCCATGTAAATCATTAGGTACTAATTTACTCGTGAACAGCTGAACCAATATCGCAAATTCTTATTTTGTTGTGTTTGCTATTTTTAGGAGAAGGTTTGAATAAAAGAAAAAATTAAGATAGTTGGGAATTGAAAAAAAAGAAGAAATATTAAAGTAGGTAACTTTCTTACGATGTAATTTAATTCTAATTTTGCAATTTAATCCGTGTTTGTCAAAAACTGTCGGTTGTTCAATAATTGGTGAGATTCACAGAATAGATGGAAAATATATAGGTTAAAACATGTCGGTAGGAATACAAATGGTTCAAAAAAGAAAAGGTTATGAAAATTGGAAATCAATATTCATAATGGTATGGAACACAGGACAACGTCTGTCGGGAAAGCTAGTTTATTAGGTATAATGTTGAAAGTCATAACTTGACAAGGCCGATCGAGAATTTCTCGGGTCGAGCAATCGAGCATACCGTCTTCGAAATTTCATGTCAAACGTTAGTTTGAAAATCTATAAAAGGATTACATATTAAGTAGAATAAACAAAAAACAAATGACTGGAGAGAAATGAGTGGTGGTCGGTTTTCTTTGCCTACTCCTTAAGAGATACGGTTGATGGGTTGAAAATTGTAAATAAAATATTATAAAATTGATAGTGACGAAACGGCACTTTTTATTGGTATAGGTACTCGTATTCTTTCCTATTTTGTGCTTCAGACTGAGCAAATAAATTATTAACGGAATAGATTATTGATAGTCAGATAGATAATTGACTCAACATGGTTTCACACTTCGCGCCCAAGAACCTCGACTCTATACCGCTGTCATATTTAATTCGATCAAATCAAGTCAAGTGTTCAGAGTTCAGGGGCAGAAATACGAATTCATATAATACCAGCTGATACCCGAAACATTGGTGTCACAGAAACAATAATCTTATGTAGGTATAAAAATGGAGAGCTATTTTCCGTGGTCATCGCATCATTCACTAATTCTTTTTTTTGTCGTATTGGCTTTTATCGGGAAAAGTTGTTTTCATAGAAACAAATTAAGAAAGTTGCCTGGAAAATTAAAGAAAACTCTAAGTAAGCATCTTATTAGTAGTTTTTTTTTACCATTTAATTTTTCTTCCAATTCTGAAATTTTGACAGGATATGTCAGTTGTTAGATAGTTGGTGCGATTGACAGAATGCGGATGGAATATACATGGTTTAAAACAGACGCATCGGTCAAATGATAATTAATTCATCACCATAAATATTTTTATTTAAATACTGAGCTATTTTAATTTTTAATACCTTTTTATATAGGTATAAATGAATCTGTGCTCACTCAAAGTGGACACAAATAAACTCTTTGATTCGTTCACAGTAAGCTACATAAAGCCTGTGTCGTGAAAGAGGCCTTTATTCTTATACTATGTCATCGTTTAAGTTAAATTTGGAATAGGTGGTGACACCAATAAAGAAAGAAGGTTACATAAGTGTTCTATTCCGCTGGATATAAGCTACATATAGATACAATCCATTTCGGTTTATTGTTTCCCTTGATCAGTTTGCCGCTACAGCTTTCATCTATTCTAGAGTAATCATAGCAAACATGATATCAAATAAACCTATTTTTTACATTACAACAATAGTGAAAAAACCCTGCATCTATTTTAGGGATTTTTATACTGAATCTACTTTCTTTAATACATTTTTGTAAAAATAATATCTTTCATGTTTCTTCAACCACCGTCTTCGCTTCTGTATTCGTTTCAGATTCCACCCCGTATTGTAAGGTCTGAAATAACGAGATATTAAAAAAAGGAAATTGATTTTTGATGTAAAGATATTGATATCGTTCACTGCATGTGATGTTTTTGATGTATTTTTTTATAAGTAGGTAATACTTTTGATAAATCGGCTTATTTTTTTTTATTTTTCAAAGTAGCCACCTCCTTAATATTCATACATTTAAATAAGTGAGTACTGAGTGTGGTTTGATATTTTGAAATGAATATTCCGATTATGAACGTTACAGGCGAAAAATAAAATTTGTAAATACCTAGTACTTAAGTAGGTATAAATATTTTTTAATTAAAATATTTCCAAATCAATTTGCAGAGGGTTTTCAATAACACGGATGTTTTTGGTAGAAAGTGCTTGGTGGTGACGGTGGAAGTAGATTATTTTCTTTCTCTTTTCCCATGCCCATTCCCAGTTGTTCAGCTGGGGTCGGATCTCCTGGTACGTAGTGTCCGCGTCTTTCTGTCCTGCGTCATCTCACTGGTCAGCTGACCCTCCCTCAACCCTCTCGATATTTTTGTCCACCAGGTGGCCTGTGGACGACCTCTCCCCCTGGGTTATATGGGGATGTTTAGAGCCTTCTTGACCACGCGATTGTCCCCCCTTATCTTCACATGTCCATACCATCGGAGTCTTGTCTCTTTAATCTTCTCCGGGAAAGGCGCGACCCCAAAACTTTCGCGAATATATTAATTTATAATTTTATCCAACGTTGTGACCCCGCGGACCATCTTAACATTTTCATCTCGGTTGTATGCATCATCTTCTCTTTCACGACACAATCTATAAATGGCTTACTGTGAAATAGTCAAAAGAGTGTGTTTTTTTTTCACTTTGAGTGAGCACGGAATCATTTTATAAAAACAAAATAATTAGGTAGGTACCAATTAAAAAAAAAAAACTTTGCACGGAAAGTGGACGCGCGATCATGCGAAGGCAGTTAGGACACACAATTTTTCATCGTGCGATCACAAATTTGTTTATGCGTTCATGCAATCAGCTAGAACTCGGTTCCTTGGAATTTTAATTTCTTATACCTACGTTTAAAAAAACCTCCTTTAAAAGGTTTCAATGCCTATAAAGCTATCTATATAGATATATTCCAGGTAGCATGTATTAGATAGGAACCTATATAAATAATTTATTGAATGCATGAAAGGTGCAAAAGATGAAACAGGGTTGCGGGTTTTAGGATCAAAACTGCATGCGCCCCTTTCATCTCGCTTTGGGGATAAAATATGAAGGTGTGGGGAGTTTAGGAGGTAAAGTGGAAGCAATAATGGAAGAATAAAACGTAAACTTCTATAAGAGTATTCTTTTTTTAAATTTTCAAAAGAAATGTCAGATTTTCAGATAGGTACCTTCTACTGTCATAAAATTCGATCAGTCTATACACAATTATATTGTTATAACTGAAAGATTTTTAGTTTTTTTTTTAAATAACTATAAATCTTTCATTTATAATCGTTTAAAGTACCTACGTAACAAGAATTTGGGGTTAAAAAACTGAACTTTATAAAATCATATTGTACATGATTGAAATTTAATTTTTATTTGGAAGTGTATTGACAGATAGATTTTCACCCCGATTTCCTATCATCCCCTAAAACCGCCAAAAGTACCTAGGTACCTATATGAAAAAAGTAAATTTTAACTGACTGGTCCACTTAAATTATCATGACTTCTCTAAAATGACCCGCTATTCGATCAATTTACACGACATTTTAGAAAGACCTGCCAAAATTTTTGAGGAACCGCTTTTATGTCAAAACTACTCCTGTCAATTTTATTCTCAGACGTCTCTGTTTAAAAACAGTAATCATAAAACAAAATAACTAATTTTCAGTAAAAATATTATGTTGTTCTTGTTTTCATCTTACATTATTTCCTAGTGGTTTTATTTTTTATATTTGTCATGGGGAAATCATTAGATTGAAAATCGCTTGCGGCTATATTCACTTCAATCGATTTCTTAAGAAGTATCACTCGGATTGGTTGAAATCACTTGGAATTTTCTGCGAAAGTCAAAATTTTAGTTGATGCTTAATTTTAGCGGATCTGATATAGAATAGGGGTACCTATTTATCAGTTAATTGTTGAACTTCAGGCAAGTTTGATGATAGTGGTCCTTTATGTATTGGCGTTTTTCAGAAGTGGTTGGTAGCCTGAAGTAAAAGTAAGTAAGTTCTCCAATAACAGCCGTCTTTAGAATGATTGAATTATAGATAAAGTTCGAAAAATCTGCATTTTTATTCAAATGCATATTCAAAAACTACGAGTAAGTATAAAAACGCTGCTAACCTAGGGTAGCCCAGAACTCATAGTATATTATAACAGCCAGAAGACAATAATTATTATTATCTGCTTTAGAACTACATATTCAATATTAATCGGTACTTTAAGGGAGACCCAACAAAGTTACGGACCTCAAATTTTACGTGCTTGTGTAGGAGCATAAGACCAACCAGTATACCAAATTAAATGAAAATCGAAGAATTTTTTTTTTCATTTTTAGCCCTTTTTCTAGAACAAGTGAAATTTTCTTTGGATACTTTAAGAGGGTTCCCCTGAAGGTACTGATCTCAACATTTTACTGACTCATCTACATCGAGGGGCTAACCGTTCTACCAAATTTCAATCAAATCGGATAATAATTACTATGGGTGCGCACACTTTTTTGGCGTACGCGTACGGGTTCGCGGAAATTTTCTTCCTCTTCTAAAAAAATTTTTTTTGCATATTTGGAATCTACACCCTCGAAAACGTCGAGAAAATTAATTTCAGCGAAATATGTATATTTTTTTTGAAATCCGATCACAAGACTCGTGTATATTCCATATACTATGAGTAAAAATGGTAGCACACTCATCTAACGAGAGACAAAAAGCAGTGATTGTCAAACTTTGCAGTGGAGTAAAGGTCATCGTGTGAAATATTATTCATAACGCTATCACCATCATCAGCTGGTCTATGAATAGAGCAGCGAGCACTCCGAGCAGCCCAGACTCCCGGCACAACAATACAAACGTACAATTTGTTTTAAAACTTTCAACAACAAAATTTTCCTCATTTGTAGCAAACTTTTAGATTCAACTTTCAAATATACTATGATCATTTTCTCATGCAACTTTTTTATTCCTAATAAGGAATAAAAAACTAGATATATTATTATTATGCAATAATTTTTTTATTAAGAAAAATAAATAAATACCTATGTAGATCAACTTTTTTTCATACAAAGGTTTCAGTATGTTAAACAATTCTCTCTAGTGCGAAACAGACCAAGCAACGCCGGGGTAAAAATATAAAATACAAAAAAAAAATCTTGAAAAGTTCAAACCGGTAAACCGATCCTACAATTAGCTCAAAGTTGGTTGTTTAAAATTCTTTCTGAGGTTGAATTCGTATCTGAAAATTTACAGTAACCGTTGCATGCGAGGAACTTCGTTGACTATGCTGACTATCTAAACAAATGTTTAGAAAATAATAAATTAATTGGAAAAATTCTTTCGAAAAAATTCGAATTTTAAATCACTAGTATTATAGGCTTAAATTCTTCTTTCTGCATCTATAACGACCGTCATTAATTTACAGTTTAATTTCGAGGATGTTCATACTCAGACCAGAAAAGGTTTGATTAGGTACCTTCTATGACCTATTTACAATCTTTCTTAATACTAACTTGCATGAAATGTGACATCATCTAAAATTTCCTAAGCTGCTTTTAACATGTTAACGTTAATCTTGACTAAATATAATTTCTTCAAATTTTACCAAAACAAAAGTCACAGTTAATTATTATGATCGTAAAAACTCCCGATTAACCAAGAATTAAAAAAATAGCATAACTAGGTACGCGTTTATTTGTTTTTTTTTTTTTTTATTTATTAAAAAAAATGTATAAAGTTAGTAAAAAAAAAAAATTCTAAATGTTATATCCTTTGAGGGCATATTATAGTTGTAGACTGACAGTTTGAAGCCGTTTAACTTCACTTATATGAATCATAAGATCCCAAGAAATAATGAACACGGGATAGACAGAGAGACCATTATACGAAGCGGGTTGGCGTTCACTTTAACTTTTCACACAGCAACACCATAACGCCGGGTCTCGTCGCGCCGAGTCAACTATGAAAGTGGTGGTTTTCAGAACTAATTCAATGTGTTGTAGGTACCTACCTGTTCGTACATTATTACGCTACCTGCGAATGTTATTGGCGAATTTGTAATGTATATACATAGTAGGATTTATAATGAACTGGCTTTCCCGACAGACGTTGTCCTGTAGTCCTTACTATGAATATTGATTTCAAATTTGTAATTTATACAAAAAATACCTACGTTTAAAATATGTTTGAATTTTAAAAATAAATTTTATTTTTTTTTCTAAAAGCTCGTAAAAAATTCCATCGAAAACCTGCGTACCAATATTTTTAATATCAATTTAATGTCAGGTAAACAATAATTTGTTGTTATAGAATTCTTCATAGATGGAGTTTGCGTCGCTGGAAATCCGTTCCATTGTAACTTTAATATTATACCTATATTTTATATTATTTCTTATGCATTTTTTCTACTTTTTAACGGATATTCTGTTATCCGGAGCGGAGAAGAGAATCCATTAAATCAAACATCGGAAGAATCTGTTCAGCCGATCTCGAGTGGTCGCACTAACTCGACTTTCTTTTATATTAAAGATTAGTTCTTCTTTATTTTGAAATACGAATTTCCAAGAAATACTGGATTCAAAATTGACCAATCGTGAAAGTATTTCCATCATGCTTAGAAACCAAAATTTTAATGTCACAATGACAACATCACTGTGCTGGGGCACTTCTTTAGGAGTGGCAGCCAGAAAAATAGAAGAAGACATCGTTTGCTACTGAGATTGGAAACGAGATGAAAACGCAAAGAAAGGCCCCTAATGTACCTAATTTACTATAAGCGTATGATTTCTGTAATGGTCTATTATTCATATTCAATGAACTCTTTGTAATATTTTATTTAATGACTGTAAGTTTGTTTGAATAAAAAAATAAAAATAAAAAATAAAAAAATACCATAATAATAGCATTTTTCGCAGTGACTTCACCAAACATAATGCCTTATACCTAATATGATAACGTAAAGATTCATACTGTGTTTATGCAGCGATCACTAATGGTGAAGCGATGTAATTCGTATTCGTAAATATATCAAAATTTTCGGTATTGTGAAGGAATCAAATTTGAAAAAGAAATAGGTACATAAATCAAAAGCCAGACTTTGAGACTATTCTTCACAGCTTTAGTAAGAGAAACAACAACGAAAATACGATGACAAACAAGAAGGTCTCACTACAAGCAAAGAAACTATAGTGCATAACGCAATTCTGTTACCATCGATGATGTAAGGGTGTGAAAAAAAGGGATATTAACGAAAAAAGAAGATTGTAGTATAAATGCAGTAGAGACTAAATCTCTACGAAGAATATGTGGAAAAACTTTATGGGATATGGAAAGGAATGAAAATATTAGGAAGGAATGCGGTATGGAAGTAAGTGTTGTGACAAAGACGAATAGTTAATAAGTTGAGATGATTTGGGCATGTGGAAAGAATGGAATCAAACAAAATGACAAAGATAATTCATAAGGCTGAAAGAAAAGGCGTAAGAAAGCGTGGCCGATTCCGTCCTCAAAGAAGGCCAGGTAAGAAGTGAGAGAAATTAGAGAGGGTGTATGAGAAATGTTATGTCGGTGGAAGAAGCAAAAGAAGAAGTATGCTTGTATAGAAAAGAGTGGAGGTCCGTTCTCTCTGCCTACCCCTTACGGGACACGGCGTGATGAGTAAAAATAATAATTAAGAGTCTAAATTACGTGTGCATCACTCCATCCATCTAAGTGGAGTGATGTCAGTCCAAAACATACCTACCGTGAGTGGGTAAGACCAAATGGATGATGTGGTGAGAGGGTGAGTCGGATAACCATCAGGCCAAAATTCAATCGCGTCAAGCCATTCGTCCATCACTCTAAAGTCTAAATGGATCGTCAATGGTTAAATGGAGGTGGTCCAAGAAGTAATGTCACTTGATTGTCAGTGTTAAAAACTTGGTCCAAATTTCTCTCATTTTTTCATAATCCTTCCATCTTAGTACACGTGTTGCTGTTTATAAGAATTTTATAATAGTAAAATACGTGCATCAACGCAGTGTAATTTTGTGAATTATTGAAAAAAAATAATAACTGAAGTGTCTGTCACAGTGGATTATACCTATATATTTAGAGTGATCGTGATAAATGGGGCTTAAACGGTCTAAAAGTAAAACGAATGTTAAGTTTTCAAATTTATATTTTAGTTTATTTTTCAATATTATTTCAAGTAGGTACTTAGTCATATTCAGTTGTCATGAACTAACTCTATAAGTAAACAGTTGCATAACATATTACACAAGTCGAGATAGAATGCAGTGCATTTCAGGCAAAGTTTTCCAATATCTGACACATTATCAAACTATTCGAAATATATGGACGAAATTCGAACTGTGTGAAATTATCAAAACTTTCGAAATATTATGTTAACAAGATGTATTAAAATTTATCACACGTATTGATGATTTACTAAAATCTGGCTGGCTTTACTAAAATCTATAACTCTTTTATTTTTTAAGATATCGTTTTCGAATTTTGTACAATTATAGCAAAAAAATTTTTTATTATGATGGTATACATATTTTAATTTTTTTTGCGTATAGTTATTTTTATTAAAATATATGAAAATTGTTTTGTGTAAATAATAATCATACTCACTTAAAAATATATTTACTGAACTTTAATTTGATTTTAAATTAAGTAAAAATAATTTTCATATATAAAAAATAGATAAAATAATCTAAAAAAATAAAAAAGAATGTTTTTTTCAGGGTGTAACGTGATAAACACTTCAAACAATTAATTTTAATATTTTTGAAAAACTACAATGGTAAATATGGTGAAAATAATAGGTATTAATACCCTTTAACCCTTTTATCATGCTTTTACTTAATTAAAATAATAATAATAATAATAATATTTTTCTACAATTGCTTTCTTTATGCTATTGAAGAGAGGTTTATTTTATACTCTTCTTCATACTCCAGATCCTATAATAACATGACACTTTTGGGAAACCATAGGTAGGTTACTTAAAAAATGATGGAATTTGATGAAGTAGGTACTCTGTATCTACTATAGTTCGTTTTTGATCCTGAAGGTCACGAAATCTAATACGCACAAGCAAATTTATATGTCCATCAAAAATATATGCTTAAAAATAGTTATTGTGAATAAAATCGAAACAATATATATTATTTTAATTTTATTTAATGTATTAATAATTGTTTACATGGTTTAACCATTAAAATAAGTTTTGTGATGGCCAGCCCTGGTTTTCGCAATATGATTTTCTTTGGCACTCTACTATTACTGGGTGTACTTTTATCATTCATAACTTCTAAAAAGAGCAAAAGCGGGCAGCTTATTTTTTGATATGTTAAGGGTATATATCTAAATTTCAAAGCGTCGGAAGACGTCGGTAAAAGTGAAAATCTTCGACAAACTTATGGAAGAGATTTTTTTTAAATATTTTTACAGTATTATTTAGAAAAAACTAACAACAAATAGAATACCAAAAAATTTTATAGCTGAAATTTATCTATATAAAATAAGGTTTTCATAAATATGTAACACATGCCATTAATTGTTAGCAATAGATAAGAAGATATTTGAATTTGAAATGGAACAAAATATACTTGTTTAGTTGTGATTCTACAAGTAAAGTATCTTTGATTTGTTATTATACACCCTGTATAGATCATTTTTATTTTGATTATTAGTTAATTTTTTCTGTCTGTTATGTACAAAACTACTTTTACGTACTCTATAATCGAATTAAAGGTCAATAAATATAAAATTAAGTGAGTATGATTTTTATTTACAAAAGTCAGTTTTCAAATATTTTTAAAAAAATAACTGTACATTAAAACTTATTTATTTTCATATCAGCATAATTAACAAACATTCTGCTTTGAGAGTAAAAAATTAAAAAAAAATCTTTACAAATAAAAGAGTTATAGATTTTAGTAGAGCCAGACCCGGTTATTGTCCACAGTGCAACGTTTCAAATATTTGTAGATGATTCTGTCCTATTTCAGCAATAGATTTGAACATATTATTTTGAAACGGCCAAACCCATAGTTGATCAATTTTTTAACGCTTTTTTGGTTTAATGATAGCATCAAATCGTTGGGTGGAGTTAGTTCGGAAATGACATTATAAATTGATATTGCATCCTAGTTCAGATGGGCGTATTTTTTATTATGAAAAGCAAATGGGTTCCGCCAGCCATAATGAAACTTTTAAAATAGGAAAATTCTATGTGTTTTAGATTATTTATTATATTCTATAAATCGAAAATGATTTATACGAATATTTGAAGAAAAAAAATTCATAATAATGTACATTAGGGTTTTACGTCCTTGAAGAAAAAACTGTGGTAAAAGTTTGTATTTAATGAAACAGCCTCCGATGGAGGCTTTCAATAAAAAAAATATTAGTCGTAAAAAGTCAAAAGAAAGTCTCTCTCAAAGTTTAAACATTAATGAAACGGCGGCGGAGAGCACAAGTTTTCAATCTATACATCATCGTATTATTTGTATTGTGTCGTGAGGAGCCGTACGGGGGTAGGGAAATTAAGACCTAAATGAGATTTTGGGGGAAAAATATTCAGGTTTTTCCAATATTTCACCCAAGCGGGCAGGTAGGAAGGTTTATATGGAATAAGTCTGTGAAGATTAGGTGTGAATAATGGGACAAATGCGTAGTTGAAAAGGGTAGTGGGGGATTGGGGGTGTGGGTGGAGGGAACAGGAGCGGATAAGACATCAAAAAACCCAATATCCATGAACACTCGCTGGAGAGAGTTTGGTAAAGAGCTACACGTTGATGGATCGTGTTCGTAAAGTAAAAAAAGTTAAATAGGTATACAAAAATTTTCTTCTAAAATATTGAAATGATTTTAGATTTTTTCTACAAAATCGATCCATTTTCACTGAATTTTAAGGGATTTTTTCAATCTTTCGGATATAATCGTCTTGAGACAAACTACTTAAAAGATTTTTGAACAAGGAAATAAGTGTTATATTTTATATACTTGTTTTTGCGTATTAGTATATAAGAAAGAAAACAGCTGAACGTCATTATCATGTTTATTTTAAGAATGTTTTCGAAATTAGAATATTTTGTTGTGTGTTTTTGCTATAGGCAGTGCTGGTAGTAGGTACTAACGATGCCTTCGTGATTGGTCTCTTTTTAGTGAGACAACTATTTGGTATATAAAAAATTAACCATACTTGGTTATAACCACAGCAATGGACGGAGACAGGCTGACGAAGAAAAAGAAGGTATGTATGGTGAAAATTAGTTTTTCATTGACAAACATCAATACGGAATACGTAACAACTAATGACTGCAACAATTCATTACTAATGTTCGATTTTTAAATGGAACAAACCACTACGTGCTTACGACCGTCTTCTACTGTTATTTCGAAGGCTGGTTTAGTGTGATCACTTTACGTTAACGACGTTCGCCATTAGGTGGTAATGTTTAAGTCTCCGAAACTCCTAATCATGAGAATTCTCAACATGTTCAACATGTCGAAAAATCTCATGTATGCAACAAGTAGATATTTAATAATTAATGTAATATAGAGATAAAAGTTGGAAATTATTGAGAACAAGACAGCAACCAAATTTAAAGACTGTGACTGCTGTCATATATTTGGCGCCAGGATATCTATATCCATTTTTGTTAATGTCTCATCTTTATTGCCTATTGGCTTTGTTGGTGCACAACGTTCTAATTTAATTAAATATCAATATGTTTTAGATAACATGGGCTAAAAATAAAAAAATAGTAGGTACATATTATTATTTGATCATATATTCAAGTGACCGGCTCAAAAATATCTAAATCATAAAATATATTTTGTAAATAGTAGGACCTTAATATCCTAAAAAGGTATCTTCGGTAACCGGAAAAAAAATGATAAACAAGAAATGAGCCTAAGCATTTCCCCTAAGCGCGTCTACCTGCAAGTATTAGGTTAATCCGTCGCCTACTGGGAGTGCGACCTACTACCATTTTTTAAGCTTTCGGATTCATCCCCGTCATCCCCACCTCAAGCCGTCAAAGGATGGTGGTTAAGATACAGCCTCTGATCATAATGTAAGGTTCAGTTTATGGATTTTTAAACTTGAATGAAAGTGAAAAAAATACCATTTTATCCAAAAATAACGATATGAGCTGTAGCTGTTGCGTCTTTTGTTGATATTTAGCATAAAAAAAGTATTTTTTTAATGAATCTGTACTCACTCGAAGTGAACACAAGCCCACTTTTGACGTCTTTCACACTAAGCAAACTCTTCTGTCGTGAAAGCGGAGATGACACGGCCGGGACTCGAAGCTACGACCTCCAATACGCTGTACGTACGAAAGCCGCCGATTGATACAACTGGACTACCAACCACCTTTGAATTACCTATTTTTGTAATTATTAGAGTAAATCTATTTGAAAAAAAAAAAGATATATAAAAATGCTTGCATCACGCGTGAATTGCTAGACGTTTTTCGCCAACTTATTATATTATATTGTTTTAGCTATAGTTAGGAGAAGGTTAATATGAAATAAAGAATAAAGAAAGTAGCGAAACATTATAAAATTAGCCTAGGACCTTAGATAAAATCAACTATTCTATTTTTAAATTTTAATTTTTGGCTTTTGACAAATTGTCAGTTGATAATGTGACCTGTAAACATGTTTAAAACAGATGCATCGATCGGAATTCAATTGGTTAAATAATAGGTAATTAATTTATAATTAGGTATATAAATTCGGATTCAATATTCATAGTTAAGACCGGTCAATGTCTGACGGGCGAACTAGTAGTAATACATTTTTCGTAATTTTTTTAGTATTTTAGTGGATTAATTATTTATTTTTATATTAAAATTTTTCCACATATCAATAATCTGCCCTGGGAATGTACCTGGAGATTAGTGGTCTGGATGTAAGCACCCAGTCATATAGTGTTGACTTTTTAATGGCAGCTTTTAAGTACAAGAAAAATATTATTATCGTAAAAGAAAAATATTTTTATTAGACTCGATTTTCTCCTCTCGACAAACTTGAAAGCTTCGGAGGTTAAGAGCTTCGAAAAATGTCTCGGAAAATACTTTGACGAAAGGGGTAACTATAAGCTAATCGGATCTAAAATATGTCGTCTTTTAACATCACACAATTTGTGACAAGTTATTTGTCACCTGTGAGAAGTAGGTAATCAGTGATAACTTTATAATAGACTAGTTAGTAATGTTATTTCTCGGCCAGAGCCATTGGTTACAAAATGATACCACCTGAATCCCACAATTTCTCGCAAAAATCTGTTTTAAACACTGAGAAGTTTCCTTTGTTGAGCCTTTGTCAAATGCCAGGACTCGCAGCCGTATAACAGAATTGGCATAATACATGCGTTCATTAGACGACATTTGGTTTTGATAGAGACACCTCTAAATCTTTTTCATGCCACTGAATGAAGAGTTGGTTTGAGCTATTCTTATAGAGAGCTCTTTTTCGCTACTACCATCCGGTGTTAAATGCACTCCTAGATATTTGAAGTGGTAGACGTTCTCTGTAGAGTCACCTCCCAGATGCAGGCTTGCCTGGTTTCTGCATAATTCATTGAGCTTATATTTGAGCGAATTTATATCATCATCATCATCAGCCCTTCTCAGTCCAGTATTGGACATAGGCCTCCCTTCCCGACTTCCATTTCTCCCTGTCGGCAGCCACCCTGTGCCACTGGTGTCCGGTCACCTTTCTTATGTCGTCGGACCATCGCATTTGTGGCCTCCTTGGGTTTCTGCTACCGGTTCTCGGTCTCCACTCCAGGGTTCTTTTGGTCCACCGGTCGTCTGCTGTTCTGACCACGTGTCCAGCCCAGCTCCATTTCAGCGATGCAACCTTTTGGACCACATATGTCACCTTTGTTCTATCTCTAATCCACTCGTCGCGTTTTCTGTCCCGCAAACTGATACCAAGCATCCTTCTCTTCATTGCTCTTTGCAAAGAAAAGCAGCCCACGCATTTATATACTGAGTAATAATTGATAAACTTTTCAACCAATATAATGATTTCTACCGATTCATCTGTTTTAAACAATGTTTACAGGGCACATCCTGATGATCACACAAACTACCAACATTTTGATAGATGTTAACTCGCATTAATATTCAATTTAAAAAAAAGGTTTAAGTATCAAAATCTCTAAGAAGGTTACCTACGTTAAGTTTCCTTAAAATTTTCAATGTTCTGCGCCAGTTTTTTTTTATTTCTAAATGTTTAATTTATAGGTAGGTGGGTGCCTACTCAATTGGATGAATATCAAGGTACGTAATTATTTTTAGTTATTGTTCTAAATTTGAATTTGTTTTCCATTTTAAGGTATTTTTGTTTTCTTCTAGAAATTATTATATTCGCTCTTCATGGTGATTAATTTATTATTTTATATTTAGTATTTTCTTCTGTGCATTTTGCGCAGTACTGGAGATCAGTTTAATTGGTTTTACTGGTTTCGACACGATAATAATAATAATAATGGTGATGAAGTTGTTTGTTTTTTTTATTTAAAAAATAAATCATTTTATAACCCGATACGACTGCATAGTTCTCATTAATAATTTTACACTAAATAACCTCCTGATCCAAAGCAAACATAGCCTAATTATTAGCTAGTGAAACTGGACCAACATCAGCGCCAGTTTCTTCACATTTTACTTCACAATAACCTCCTGATACAAAGGAAACATAGCATAATAATTAGCTAGCGAAATTGGTCAAGGGATTTAGGCCTACCTTTATACATAGAAATGCGTATGATTCAAGGGTTAATTATTCTTAACCTGATCACAAATATTATAATACTGCCTTGTCGTACTTTTGCGAAGTCATATTATTATCTATCTTGGTTGCTGCTTGGTGACAACGAAAGTTCTTGACGAATAGATCTTTTCCATCAATATACAAGCTTGGTGCTATTACATGTGAACTTTTCCAACAATATACAAGCTTGGTGCTATTACATGTGAACTTTTCCGACAATATACAAGATCTTTTCCAACAATATACAAGCTTGGTGTTATTTCATGTGATAATTAAAGGCAACTATGGCTACTCTAGAATTTGCTATAAAAATCAATAATAATTGAAAAATTCAACCCGTACAAAGAAACAAACAAATTGATTAATAAGTGACCAAGAATACCACCCAATAAAAAAGTGGTAAAATAAACACCTGATACCTAAATTTGTTTAAAAAACCACGCTCCTTAGCATCAAAAGAATTCAAAGGAATCGCTTGTTTTAACTATCCAACGAGCTTCACCCCTTTCGTTTCCAAGTATTTCCCTCCATCATGACATACTTTCAAATTTAGCTTGTTTTTTACAGACATCAACAATGTTTAATAAAGTTTATTGAACGAGGGTGAGTTTTCTTTGTAGATAAATCTTCCAAGTATCGGTACTTTAAAACTCAAAACTATGCGAACAATAATAGTTGGAGAAAAAAATAAAGGGGTGTTAATTTTATCGCGATAAGAACTTGTAAGAATTCAAATACAAGTTTTGTTTTGAAGGGTGAATGAAACAATGGGGTAGTAAGAGTTTTATTTTAAGCACAGAATCAATGTACCTATGTAGGTATTCCTTTACAAATTTGATGTTGTTTTGCCTTAAAATATTTTTGTTTATGCTAGTATGTATGTGGATTTTTTTTTAAATAAAAATCAAAACCTTTTTTGGAATGCTTTTTTTTTAAGTGTTGTGGAATAATTTTTTTTTTGTGAAAAAATAAACAGTGGTCATAAATGACAATACCTATCCCTTAAAAAAATTACCCCTCACGACAAGTCCTTAAATGGAGTGGCAGAAGGAACAGACCATGCACTCGTTACCACACCAAGTGTTATTCAATAAAAAAGCCCAAATAAATAGCAAATAATAGAACTCAATTTTTGGGCCAAATCAGGATATCTGAAAGTCAAATAACATTACTCAGAAGTTTTTATTTATTTCTTTATTTTAATACAGTTTGGGTAATAAAAGTTATTTAAAGATTTTTACAATCCTGCAGATATTTTCGAAAACATTTTCTAGTCTTTCTGCTTGGGTGATACAAAATTGTACGATTAAAAAGTTTTTTTTTTTCATAGAGAGTAATAATAGCTCCTATTTGTACAAGTTATTTTAACGCAAGCAAGAACATAAAATGTAATTTATAATTACATTAGTTGTACTGTGTGTTAAAGGTGCAAGGGTAGAAAGTTCCCCTGAAAATATCGTAAATTTGTGAAACAATTCGACGAATTAGATACAAAGTGTAAATTCAAATGTGTTGGCTGCTGATAAATATAAAAAAACGCGTTTCAAAGAAAGGGGTTAAATAATAATACAGGGTGTGTTTTCATTTCACGACCAATTTGTTATGAAATTTCTCAACATGCAGGACTACAATGAGTATGACTAAAGTAGTAAAAAAAATTACAGCAGTCGCAGTCTTTAAATTTGGTTGCTCTCTTGTTCTCAATAATTTCCAAATTTTATCTCTATATTTTATTAATTATTAAATATCTAGGTACTTTTTGTATAAATGAGATTATTCGACATGTTGAACATGTCGAGAATTCTCATGATTAGGAGTTCCGGAGACTTAAACATTACATACCACCTAAAGTGATAACACTAAGCCAGCCTTTGAAATAACAGTAGAAGACGGTCGTAAGCCCGCAGTGGTTTGTTCCATTTAAAAATCGAACACAGTACTGAAAAATAAACTTGTTTTATAATTATTTGGTTAAAAAAAACGTTTATCATAAAAATATCATCAGATATCTTTTTAGACGCATACAATTAGGTGTGAACGAAGATTAGGAACGTTTTGACAGATAAACGCACTAAAATTGACTTAAATACGAAATTCGAATACCAAAATGAACTAATTTCAAACTATAGTCTAATTAAGAACAAATTGGAACGTTCTAAAATTTCTCGAATACCAATCCGGCTAATTAAAATTGGAACGTTCTTATTTTAGTTTAGTGCGTACTTAATTTGAATTGGAATAGGGGGTACTGTTCCTCTAGTACAAGTTTTCGATGATCGAATATTGTAGAAACGACCATTGAAAGAGTTTAGAAAAAATCCATACAAAATGATCAAACGATTCGATCAATTATTGATTTTGGAACGTTATTTGCCCCTAATAAGCGCTCATTTACATGCTAGTAGCGTTCGATAATGCTCGTACTAACCCACTGGAGGCCGTGGGTTCGATCCGTGGGGCCGCTTTCGTACATAGTGTGAAAGATAGCCAAAGTGTGTTTGTTTTAACTTTGGGCAAGCCCAGGCAATAAAAATGAGACATCAACAAAAATGGATAATATACCTATTCATATTCTGGCGCCCAATACATGACTCCAGTTGCAATCTTTAAATTTGGTTACTCTCTTGTTCTCAATATTATCCTACTTTTATTTTGTGAAAAAAAATATTTGTAGGTACCTACTACATAAGAACATAACATGCCTATGATTAAAAGTGGAAAGGATGGAAATAAATTAAAAAAAAATCAACCAACCTGTGCTCATTTACACTGTATATTAAAGGTTGAACCATTTATATATTGTTTGTAGTTGTTAATTTGACTTTATCTTGTACAGTCCATCTGATTGTATGTATATGTAGCATACTACACGCGTACCTACTATTATATAGGTACAGGTACGTTCAGTTATATTAGGTATGGATATGTAACTGTATTTCAAATGCTTAGTTCGGCTCTGTTCAGTTCTATATCTTCACACGCAATCTTTCTATTCAAATCTACATATTTTACTGCCTAACCGGGACTGTACCATGCTATAATGTTTATCGGGTAGAATCTTTGAGGTGAATTAGTGTAATATAAAGATGTACTCACAGAGGCAGTCGTCGTCAGCTGGTATCGTGCATTTGTATTGTGAAAATTATCACCAGAAACATTATGTTGGGTCACGCAATCAATATATTATTATTGGAATTACGTACGTAGATACATATTTTTGAAGGGTTTGATTAGTCAGTAGGATCACCTTTAGATACCTACATTTTGCAGAGTTATGTGAATCTATAAAAAGATGAGTGTTATTAGCTCATGACTGATAGTTGTGAAATAAAAATACTTTTTTCTAAATGTTGATGAATGAAGAAATGATTAAGGTAAAAAATCAAATAGAAAAAAGTCAAAAATCTTAGGAATAGTGGTGAAACTACAGGGTAGCAGGATAGGCAAAATACTAAGGGTCCCCGACCCAAAAGGGCCCCGGCCTGAGAGGTTGCGAAATAGAACTAAAAATAATTACAATGGGGCGATTTTTAGTGTGGAGTTCATCAATGAGTGAACATTTTCATTTAGGCATGTAAATAACGGATACAAAAGTCATTCTGAAACCATGAAAGACTTATAGTTTTTAATTCAGTTCTAAGACCTCTTCTTGAGGTCGAGTGATTTTGGTAAGACGAGTAATAAAGAAGTGTTTAAAATAATAAGGGATGCAAAAACTTCCCCTTCTGGCCAGCGAAAAAATAAAAAGACAATCCCTAAGACCTCAAGCGATTTTGACATAGCAGGCAAAGAAGAAGAAAATGAGAAAGATCTTCCCTTTTAAAATCTCTCGTGTTTTCACAACTGTATGATATTTAAGGACAGAAATTTCTTTCCAGGATACTAAGTCTTAGCAACAGTTGAAAAGTTATCCAGTTTCAACGTAAGCATCACGAGAACTCTCAACGCTAACTCCATATATCGGATTAGATACATAATAATATTACGCTGGAAGTTGCATCTAGCTAGTGATATTTTGAAACCAGTAATAATACCTATCCGGTAAGGAAAATCCTTTGCCAATCATCATTGTTTTGCATCAAAAGTAAACAAGATTACATTCTTTGGGTTATTTTTTACAAAGAAAGAAAAGATTTCTGATAATACAAAGAATAAGGAAGAGAAATTTTGTAGAACGTTTTTATACTTGTTGAAATTATCTTATTAGCTCTCCGTTTTTTTTAAGGTATTGGAGTCAAGTCCGTATGACCATCAACAATATTTTCTGTAATAATACGTATTTTTTACTAAATCAATACAAGTACACTCTTCGTTTCTTTCTCAGAGTAAGCTATTTAAAGCTTGTGTCGTAAAAGAGGGAGTTGGTCGGCACCAGGGATCGAACCCACGACTCCAGTACAAAACAGTACGAAAGAAAACGTCGTAATGGCCAGGCCACCAACCAATTCCATTGGTTATTGGGTGAAATATATTCTCTATGCGTCTTTCTGTTCCTATTCATGACTTTGCATTTTTTAGTTTTTGACATCAACTGTTCTAAATTTAAATTAGAATAATTGAAGTGACGAAAGCCATCACATGGATTCCGCCCTCGAGAAAGGCCACTGACCTTACTCTGCATTTACATCGCGATACCGATCCGATTCCAATCATAATAACGTATAACATTTTATTTTTGGTTGTTAAGCATATAAATGGTGTCATGAAGGTCCAGTTTAAACACGTATTGTTTTTCGAAAAGGTATTAAGTTATTAGTGCGACTTTTACACTGAATTTCAAGAAAAGTCCTTCAAGCGAGAAGGCAAAGAGTATGGCAAAAGTAGGTTATTGTATAAGAAATGGTGTGTCGGTGGAAGAAGCGAAAGAAGTGTGATTTGATATTAAACTTAAGAGTGGAAGTCCGTTCTCTTTGCCTACACCTTAAGGGTCATGGGGTGATGGGTTAAATAATATTCTTCACATAAAATTAAGAGAGAAAAATCTTGAACTTCGAAGTCGATATCCTTAAAATAATAAAATATAATCAGACGCTGTAGAAGATTGTGTATCTGAGTGGATTTCGTAGAGAGTGTGGTAATAATATTAAGAGGAAGATATCTGGAAGTTGTGGAGCGTTCGAGGGATGAAGGGTATTGAGGAACATTGGTTCATTGTGATAGAGTCTACACTGCAGTCTGCAATACCCACGATAGAATTGTCTTTAGAGATGAACCTTCAGGTAGCGATACTGTCTTCTTGTATTTTGGGAGGGATTCGGAACCTTTTCATTTAAAATATTTTCTTGACAAAATCAACCAAAATTCTCACATTCTGGATCAAGAAAATTTGTTAAAAATACTTGAAAAACTGTTCCATTATATTCACACCATACCGTATTACTACTATTCCAATCGTTGTAGCCTCAGAACTAAGAAAATAAAATTATTGACAAAGTTCTGATCTTTTTAAAAAATGAACTGATGCCAAGGAGATGTCATAATAATTCTGCTAGATACAAGTGCCCGATATTGGGGAAAGTTTTACGGATGGGGTTCTGCTTATCCCACGAGTCTGATGCCGGTTCAAATTGTCCAAAGAATTAATTATCATCAAAATTATTATGAAAAAACCGCGTGACTACCCTACCGAACAATTGTTTCTTGAATTTAAAGTTCCTAAATTTAGAGACCTGTACTGTAAATTTTGTGTTCTGCAGATTCTTAAAGAGCCAGAGTGTCATTATTTCCTTACCGAGAACAGTACAAGAAATAAATATGTTTTCGTTCGCCCTAAAAAGCGCACGGTTCTTGGACAGCAGCACTACTCATATTTCGGTGAAACCCAATTTAACGACCTGCCATTGGAAATACGAAAGACTCCAAGAGGTGACGAACTCATAAAATTAATAAAGAAACGTTACAAGCCGCGGTCATGAATGTATGTGTGTGTGTGTGTTTGTGTCTGAGAGGTGTTTATGTGTGTATGTGTGTGTGCGTGTTTGTGTCTGAGAGGTGTTTATGTATGTATGTGTGTGGAGGAATGTTTTGATTTGTTTTTGATTAATAAAGTTTTGCAAAAAAAAAAAAAAAAATACCTCCGCTCAAGCATTTAGTTGCTTATGGAGGAATACCGTGTCTTGTGTTATTAATTGTTGTTTAATTGATTGTTGTATTTTAAATGTTTATTATTTAATAAAAAAAAAAAAAAATAAAAAAAAAATACCTGATTTCGGCTAATATAAAAGCACCAGTTTTGGATATTCATTTAAGTTTTCACGCATCACTACTTACCTAATGACTGGCGTTGATTACTTCTATTCCTGCTTCTAAGACTTAATAGAATACAAATGGCTTCCAGTTAGCCTAACCTGATAAATTTCAATTTTTGATTTTTAGACAAACATCTGATATCAAACTTGAAGAAAAAATCTATTGAATAAAATAAACATTTCCAAATAAATCAGTTAAACCAGTTAGGAATTTTTCGTGCTCATACACACGAAAGAAGAAATTTAGACATGAAGACAAAAATATTTTAATAATATATCTTCGTCATTGTGTTCTTTATGAATGATGGTCGTGACCATCTCCTCTCTTTAACAGCGTCCTCGACTCCCTCCAGCATTCCTACGTCTTTCGGATTGCCTCAGCAACATATCACTAAGGCAGCTGTTCGCTGTTTTTCTCTCGATTTCACCCTTCAAGTGCATCGATTGCACCGAAAAGAAAGTATTGAAAACACCAGGGTTCAGAATATTCGGGTCTTTGATGATCCTCATGTCTATCCATATCTAGAACATTTTTTTTATAGCATTTTTTGTCATCAATCAATCAATTCTCCCTTTTACACCCCACTCAGGAGCATAGGGAGGCAACAAGAGCTCTACATTGCGCTCGATATTGCGCAATGTTTATGACCTCCTCCCACATTCTCACACCATGTCCAAATCCCTCAGCTCTGCTTCAAAGGAGCGGAACACAGTGTGAGAGGGTCTTCCTCGTCTTCGGGATCCTGATGGGAGGAAGAACAGCTCTCTCCTCGGGTAATTCTCGTTCGGCATCCTTAACAAATGCCCCAGCCAAGACCATCTCCTCTCCACAATGGTAGAGGTGACGGGCCCTTGCTGGGTGCGCCACGGTATAGCGTCGTTCGTGATGCGGTGGTACCATCTTATACCCGAAATTCTCCTGAGGCACTTCATTTTAAACGCAAAAATTTTTGTGCCAGGTCAGGTGCCAGAACTCACACCCATACAGGAGAATGGGCAACACACACGCATTAAACGAAAGTTCAAACATTTCGTCTCGACACTAAACGCCGACGCTATACAAATCTCGGTCATGTTGTTAAAGGCGCCACTTGCCATACCGACACGTATCAGGAGCTCAGCCCCGAGGTCACCAGAGGTGGTAAGGATGCTCCCAGGTACTTAAATTTATCCACCCGGGAGACCTGGTGACCGTCGATGGATATCAGTAGCTGTTTATCGGGGCAGGCACTATTCGCCATGAGCTCCGTCTTACTGGCATTGACTTGAAGGCCAAGGCGTGCTGTTTCATAAAAGACTGCGCTGTAATTCCTCCACTGTCGTCATGGAAAATATTATTTTGAAACAATTTAAATCCAACGTTTTCCTTCCCCTGCTTCCCATATCATTAGAAAAGTTTTGTTAAAAATGTAAAACAGTTTTCTCTGAACGAAACTGAGGAGTCTAGTATTTGTAAGCTGCCAGCTCTAATGTGGGTGTACGAAGATACACCTTCTTTGCATCTTTACGCTCGGAACGGTTCTTGAGAAATAAAAGTATGCCGTTCTATTCGATAGTTGAACAAGAATAGACAGGGAATATTATGATTTTAACCTTTTGTTACGTATACATTTCTTTAATATTTATTCAAATCATATAATCATTACATAGTTGAGTCTTAATTGATGCGCATATTATAATATAACCTTTAAATAAATGAGCAAGTTAAATACATACATATTTATTTTTGCTACTTGTCAGATAGGTACCCACTTTTACTGAAAAACCCACTGAAAATTTAAGTTCAAGTGGGTGGCTAATATCAATTCTAACATAACCTTATATGATATGTAAAAAGTAATGACTAACAATTCATTACTGATGTTCGATTTTTAAATGGAACAAAAAATGTTTTTAGAATACTACTAGCGCTACTGTGTAAATGGTGGTATATTGAAATGACCCTTAATTGCAGTTGCATTAAGGAGCACATAGGCTTATCGCTGACTGAAATGCGTACTAATGAGTTGATCGGCATAATAATAATTTTTGTGTGGTTTACGCGCGGTTGTGTGTGTGTGAACTTATCGGCAGCGCTGGTGTGGAGAGAGCGGGGCCGATGCAGTTGGCGCGTTGGGTCTATGTATGTGTGTGACGTCTGTATTGCAATCATTCTGGTCTTTGACATATTATTATTATTGTATTGTGTGATGTCAAATTATAAAATGAATATTGGAGAGTGCAATAGTTTTGTAAAGAATGTAGAAGTGTGGTGCGGACTTTTCGCTTTGGCTCTCTCGGGCGAGGGACTTGCTACCGATTTTGCGAGGGTTTTTACCGATTCTCATTGTTTTGAAAACAGCTACACAAGAATGACTCGAATGAAAGTGACTGATGAGAAATTGCATTCTGTTTACGACCATAGATGACGGCATACAATTATTTAGATGGTGATGAGGAGGTTCATTTTTCAAACGAGGTTGACTTGCGTGAATGGATGACTGGGGTTCGCAACAGGCACCGAGTCTCGTGTGTATATTCTGCTCTACATGTTAATATAAGATCCTTGCTTTGCCACTGGGATGAATTGATGATAAGGTTGGGGGATATATTGCGTGAAATTGATGTCCTGATATTAACTGAAACGTCAATTAAAAAGGATGTGGTAGATATATACCACATCCCAAACTACGAAGTTTTCACGTTCTGTAGAGATAAAAGAAAGGGGGGTGGGATCAGTGTCTATATTAAGAAAAATATTGTGTTTGAGAACAGAGATATTCCTTTCAAGTATTGTGAATCTGTTTGCGGTGTGTTGAGATTTCCAAATGGCAGAACTGTGCATTTATTAGCCGTTTACAGACCTCCTAGCCTGAGTAAAATGGAATTTATAAAAGAATTGCATGAGTATGTGAGTGAATTAAGTTTGAATGACAGTGTACTGCTTGTTGGAGATATGAATATTGATCTCATGACAGAAGATAGCTCATCTAACGAATATCAGAGCATGCTGAGCGAAAATTTTATGATGAGATGTATTTTTGACGTTACAAGAGAGGCTATTGTTGATGGTAGAAACAGCAGGACTTGCATTGATCACATTTACGTGCGCCCGTGCGAGTCCACTACTACGGTGCATAGTTGTGTGTGGAGCGTCGCTATAGCCGACCACTATGGGACGGCAGTGACGCTTGGCTATGATGACGCTGGCAATAATGTTAGCGATATAAGTCGGGGCCAAACTGTCATATCTCGAAAAATATTTAATGAAAAATGTAAAAATATAAAGTGGTCTTCATTGATGAGTGTAACTGATAGTGAGGTATTGTACAGTAAAATAAAAAACCATTTTGATTGTCTTTATAAGGAATGTTCCGCAGAAAGAAAGATAGGTGACGTACAAATTAATAATAGGAAAGGTGGCTCGATTTGTGAGTGGATGTGCCCGCAACTGTTGGAAAAAATTAAAGAAAGAGATCGCTTGTTCAGAAAATGGAAGAGTAATCCTACAAATAACATATATAAAGCAGAATATAGTGTTTTTAGAAATAAAGTTAATAACTTGATTAAGAAAGCGAAAGCAAATTATCATTTTAGGATGTTCAATCAAAATTTGGGAGACATTAAGAAAACCTGGGACTCTATTAATTTTATTTTGGGTCGTAAGTGTAAAAATAATTGTGACGAAGTAATTTTAAAACACTTCTCAAAAAATAACACTAATAAAGAGATAGCTAATCAATTTGTTACTTTTTTCACGGCGAGTATTCAAAATATGTTGCATGAGTGTAGCGTTAGTTCGATTAACATCGCACAAACAGCGGCGAATCACTCGATGTATTTGCCTAGGGCGCAGGTGACCGACATTATTGATATCGTTTCAAAGTTAAAAAATTCAGCTCCGGGAGCTGATAATATACGGATTTCAGACATTAAGCAGAACGTAAACCTGCTGGCTCCTGTCATTACACAACTAATAAATTTAATTATAGAAAAGGGGATTATTCCTGATCAATTAAAACATGGTATTGTGCGTCCTATTTATAAGTCTGATAAAAAATCTGTGGCTAGTAACTACAGGCCCATATGCATACTCCCAGCACTGGAAAAAATATTAGAGAGATACTTGTCTAATAGGCTGACAGATTATCTAAGGAAACACGATTTGGTGGATCCATCGCAGCACGGTTTTCAAAAGAGTAAAAGCACTGAAACATTATTGTCTGAGTTCTCAAATCTGGTAAACTGTGAATTAAATAAAAAAAATCATGTTTTGGTAATGTTTATAGATAACTCCAAGGCATTCGACACCATTAGCCACGGAAAGCTCATTGCAGTTTTAGAGTCCATAGGTATTAGGGGAAATGTGTTAAAGATTTTTGAAAATTATTTTAAAAATAGAAGTATAAGTGTGAAAATTTCTGAATCATATAGTGATGTTAGAGGCATTTTCTCGGGTGTGGCTCAGGGCTCCATACTGGGCCCAACGCTGTATATAATATTTGTGTCTGTCATGAGAGTGTTGTTTAAGCATGTGAAACATTTTGTATATGCTGATGACACTGCATTGGTGGCCTCTGGTCCTGATGTGAGTGAAGCAAGTAGAAAGCTACAACTGGACTATGATAGGCTGTTGAGATGGTCTCATGACTGTGGACTATTGATAAATGCCAAAAAGACCAAGTTAATGCACATTAGAACGCCTCATGCGAGGGTCCAGTTGTGTCCCGGTGTTGTGTCTCATACGCACGAGTGTATTCACTCCAACGTTGGGCTCTCCAGTGAATGCGAATGTCCGCATATTTCAACTGTACAAAAATACACATATTTGGGAGTTGTTGTGGATGATAGATTCAAATGGGATATGCATGTCGATAATGTTTGTCGTAGGTTAAGAACTATAGCTGGTAGGATTTTTAGAATAAGAGATTATGTGCCCAAATCCACACTTCTGGTGATATACAGATCCTTGGCTGAGTCGATAATTAGATATGGGATCGCGAGTTGGGGTTGTTGCACAAATACGAATTTGAAAAGAATTATGTTAGCACAAAAGTCAATTTTAAGGTTAATTGTTAAGAGGGACACTATATTGTACGTGAATAGAATGCGAAGAAAGGATTACTCGGTATATTTTAAAAAAGTGAAGGTATTAACAGCTAAGGGTCTGTACTGGCAGAGGTTGGTCCTTGATCAGTTTCTAAAGGATGATTTTAAAAACAAACCGCAACATTTTCATAGTACGAGATTTAAACTGAATGACGGATACAGTGTTCCTCAATTTAATAATAAATACGGTAAAAGAAGGTTAGAGTATAGTGTGCCGAAGCTGCTTAATATGATTCCCGCGACTATTAAGAGGTGCTCGAGCAAAGATGGACTAAAGAAACTTATCAAGGAGTGGTTGCAGAAGTGTGGATTTATTTATAACTGATATATGTATATAATTCCTGTATATAATGTGTAAATAGTCATAATATGTTAAGTGTTTGTATATTTTGTAACGATGTAAGTGAAACATTATTGTTATTTTCGAATTTATAAGTGTGTATATATAAGTGAACACGCCGACAAGTCTTCTGTCGAGACTTGGCGTGACACAATAGTGTAATAGTATATTATATGATATTTTTCTTTAATAAAATAAAAAAAAAAAAAAAAAAAAAAACCACTACGGGCTTACGACTGTCTTCTACTGTTATTTTGAAGGCTTGTTAAGTGTGATAACTTTATGTTAACAACGTTCGCCATAAGGTGGTAATGTTATAGTTTCCTAAACTCAGAATTATGAGAATTCTCGACATGTCAAAAATCCCATGTATGTATACAATCAATCAAATGAAAAGTTCCTTTGAACTCCACTCAGGAGCATAGGGAGGCAACAAGAGCTCTCCACTGCGCTCGATCTTGCGTTAATGCTTATGCCCTCCTCCCACACCATGCGTTGATTGCCCGACGGCGGCGTTTCGATTGGATTCCACCAATCATCATCTGGGGCAGATGGACAGCCGCTGAAGCAGCTGATCCATAGGTACATGATAATATATAATACAACGACCGACCTCGTTTGTCTAGTAGTAAAGGCGTGGACTTCAGATCACGAGGTTCCGGGTTCGAGTCCCGGTCAGGTCAGAGCTTTTTCACTTAAAATTTTTACTCGGGGTTAGCCTGTCTCAGATTGGACGGGACCGGTTAACTGGAAAAAATTGCCTAAGGCAATAATATAGGTACAATTATTATACATCACAGAATTATTATGTAGAAGATACGAATAGGAATGAGTAGGTTGTAACGAAACATATCTACATACAAAAAGTAGATTCAATCTTCTTGATTTCTAAGGAACTCAAAGAAATAATTCTTCTTTCAAAATAATATTCCGTGTAGGTACTTTTATTTGAATTCTGTTATTTTGCGGCGTAGGGGAGACTCCGGTCACAGCGGAGTACGTAGCGATAAATTCGTTTACGAAATGTTATGCAAAAAAGCATATTCTGCGATCACTAATGTCAACTAAAAAATCTATGAAAATCCTAATTTTCTTGGATAAGGGAACAGGATTGCAGCAACAATCGAAGATTAAACAACATAATTAAACAATTTGGATATATTTGTTAATAAAATTCTTAGATAAACATTGTAAGTCGACTTCAGTAGCCTAGGTATATAAGCGTGGAATTTCAGAACACAAGGTCCCGGGTTCGATTCCCGGTCTACCCGGGTTTAGCCTGTCTCGGAACAGTTGACTAAATTAACATTGCCTAAAACAATTAAACAATTATTTCCGCTGACTCTACTAACACCTTTGTATAGATAGTGTTTATTTATTTAAGTACTAGCTGACCCATCGAACTTCGACCCGGCTTAAAGTCAATAAAATATTGCTAGG